>BSBK01002099.1:600000-847664 GCA_027943335.1 Chamaecyparis obtusa
TATTTAGGCATTATCACTTGTGTTTTGTATTGCTTAGACAAGGGCGGCGATTTTTCTTGCTATTACATGTCTTTTATATATGTAAAAGTATATGGAAAACATGTTTTTACTCTTCTCAAAGGCCTACATTTTGATTATATAAGGCTGGGTAGTGATTTGTATTGCCAATACATATTTTGCAATCTGTAATGTCCCCATTTTTAGACATATGGGATTAGCTTATTTCTATGACCTTCGTAGGCTAATCAAGATGTTGGAGAGGGTCGTGCAGCAGAGCCAGTGGTCAGTTTCCACTCTGGAGGTTTGTGATGTCAGGGTTGCTCTTCATTTGAGTCAAATTGACAGACTTACTATTTATAGTAAGTGCTTATTGTGGGTGATCGTCATGATTGCTATTTTTAGCAAGGCGCCTATGCATTGGTATCAGTGGAGTTGTGGATTCATTTGCAAAGTTTCCAATTTGAGGGACTTACTATTTTTAGTAAGCCTATTGTGGGTTGTCGCTATTTTTGGCAGTGCAGTAAAGGCTCAGGGTGTTGGGCATCATGAGCATATAATAGAGTCTATTTGATGTAACTTTTATTATAAGTTGTTTATTAAGTTTATCTTGATAAATAACTTTATCATTTGTGTTATAATTTGAAAGTGTGCAACAAGTCTTTTAAGTGAAAAGTGTGTTGGAGAAGCCACACTTATTTTATTATAAAAAAGAGACTCTATGGAGAATTCATTATTCATTATTGGCTTTGCTTTTTAATCATTTGGAGAAATAGTTGAGAAATTCTCAACAAGGGTTTGGAAGACTGATTCCTCATCTTTTGCACTTTGAATCACTGATTGAAGTGGTGAATTGTGCACTGATCATCTGGGGATTCATTCTGATTTTGCTGTCTATAATTTTGGTGTTGTTGTATACCAGAATTATCATTATCTCTTTATTATGCATATCACTTTGGTTGAAGAAAATCGAATTGGAGAAGAATTGGAGGGTTTGGTCTTGGTCTTGAAGAAATGGCAGATTTCTTCAGATTATCCGTACACTTTGAGTTGGATATTGATGCCAATGAATTGTGTTTTGTTTTGCTCATTACATGTTGAGTTTGGAGTCCGTACGGTCAATACCAGGGAGCTGCGATTAAATTTGGAAGAGTGCTAATTGGAGTTGTGGTTGCGAAATGCTCTTGGATAGGCTGTCGTCCTTGTATCCATGGCTGCGTGAGGACTTTCCAATACAAGAGACTAAAATAATGGCTGGCGTCTCATATTGATGGAGGCTGCGATTTTTATAGAGGCTGCAATTTATATATTTGGGGCTGCGATTCTTTCCCTATAAGCTGTGTTTCATCTCTAGGCAGTTGCGTTTGGTGTTTAAAGGTGTCAATTTGTATTTTAAAATATATGTATGGTTTCTAGTATATTTGTAAAATCTCTTTGGTAAAAGAATTGTAAGGATGCATGCCAAGTGTTTGTAGAAACGTCTATTGGCTGTAGATGCACATTTTATATGAAGAAATCTTATTTATGCATTCAAATTTTCGAAAGGGATTGCATTTGTATTTCAGTTTTTTGCCTGGACCTCTTGATAATCAATTACTAGCATTTAAATTTCATTTGAAACCATTCCAAGCAAGCAAATACAATCTGAAAATAAAAGACAGCAAAATAAAGGTTTCACGCAAAGTGTTTGATGAAATGTCAAACATATAAAAAATGAAGCAGTTTGGTGTTTGTTAAAGTCAGAAACAGCAGGGGTTCTTACACAAACACATTTGTAAAAAGCTTTATAGGGTTAGCAAGGTACTATAGGAAGTTCGTAATGGATTTCTTATGCATAGCTCTTCTTATCATTACACTACAAAGGAAAGGAAAAAAGTTTGAATGAACAAAGAAATGTCAAAAGGCCTTCAATTATTTGAAGGAAAGACTAACTTCAACACCTATTCTTAAAGTACAAGATCCTGTAGGTCATTTTGTAGTCATCACTAATGCATCCAAAGGAAAGGTTAGGAGTCCTAATGCATAGTAGACAAGTAATTGCTCAAGTCTCAAAAGCTGAAAAACTACAAACAAAACTATACTCCTCGTGATCTTGTACTTGTGGCTATAGAGCATGTACTCCAAATATGGCAGCATTATCTATTGGGAAAACCATTTGAACTTAAATCAGACCATTAAGGATCGATGTACATATTCACTCAACCCAATTTAAATGCTCGACGGAGGATGTGGTTGAAGTTAACCTCCGACTATGAATTGGAAATCAGTTACATCAAGGGAAAAGAGAACAAAGTGGTAGACACCTTAAGTCGTCAAAGACACCTAGCATCCATGATAACTGTCAAAATAAATTTCAGGACAAGAGTTCTTCAAGAACTAAGAAGGGGATGAATATTACAATCAAGTTCTAGAAGCTCGTCAAGTCAACCTAGAAGATCCAAGGTCTTCCAAGGTACCGACGGCGAATGTAGGTACTCGACTCCTTACAATTAAGAAAATTAGTATTAAAGGAAGTCCATTCAACAACATACCTAAGGCAACCAAGTGTTACCAAACTTTTAGCCGATATTAAATCCCTATACTTTTGGAAGGAAATGAAGAGGGATGCCACTAGATTTGTGGCAATTTGTCCTAAATGCCAAGGACTAAAGGCTAAACACCAACATCCAATTGGGTTATTACAACCACATACTATTTGTGACTACAAGTGGCAAATCATTAGAATGGATTTTGTCCAAGGCTTACCAAAGTCAAGAAACAAACATAATGCTATATTAGTTGTGGGGGGCAGATTGACTAAGGTAGCTCATTTTATACCAGGAAACCTAACAAATGGTGCACCTATTATAGCATGAAAATTTGTTCAGGAAATTTTCCAGTTATACAGAATTCCAAAGAAGATCATCTTAGGTAGAGATACCAGAATAAGATCTAGATTTTAGCAAACCTTGTTTGCAGCTTCAGGAACTCAATGAAATATAAGCTCAACATATTATCTAGAGACAGATGATCAAACGGAAAGAGTGAACCGGGTTTTGGAAAATCTCTTGAGAGTATATTGTATGGATCAACAAAACAAGTGGGAGGATTACTTGCCATTAGTAGAATTTGCCTATTGTTTGCCCTCATGGGTAAACTAGATTATTGCAGTCATACAAAAATGTAAGTACACAACACAGCATAAGAGAGAGAACTTCAAGTGTCTTTCATTGCTCACAAATGATCATGTACAAGAGTATAATCACGACACAACATAACATATCTCTTCCATCGAGAGACTATATACAAATAGGTACCGTGGGGGTGCGAGGCGAACCGTCGCACCTGTTAACTACCTACCCTCGGTTGCAACCACCTAACTGTCAATATTGTCGGACAACATCATCCCAACAAAGAGAAAGTCGTCTCCGGACGACAAGAACAACAAAATGGGATGACGACAAAACAAAATTGCCCACCAACTAAACATACTAATAGAGAAAGAAATCATAACTAAGTAGGGGGTTGACGAAGCATCCCTGAAGAAGAAGTCAGGGGCCCCGATGAAGATGGCAACTGAGCCCATTGCTCGTATACCTATTGTGTCCTAATCTTCAAGTCCCATTTTGCAACCATCTGATGCTCCAATGCTGCCTTTACCATGAATGCGGCCTCCAAAAGCTCCTTCCCCTTTGCATCAACCTCCTCCCATGCCTGAGTCAAACCCGACCATAACATACTTCGTTCTTCTCCAACCTCCACCAACTGTTGCTCAAGAGAGGATTTCTCCTCAGCAAACTGTGCCTCTAGAGCTACCTTCTCCAATCTAGTGGCCTCTAAATGAGCCATCAACGCTGCTCTCTCCTCTGCCCATGTTGTCTGTTGGGTGGCCGAATCTTGTCTGTGGTGAGCTAAATCCCTCTCGACCGCCTCCAACGGGGTGACTGACTCCACCCGAGCTGCCTCTGCAACCTCCCATGCAGTCACATGTCCCTCAAAAACATACTTTGCACATCACCAAATATAGTAGCCTTCCCTGAAGGCCTGCTCGATCTCCCCGATCAAGGTCTCTACTCTACTGGCAACCACATGCACACCCACAGCCCACGCCTCCATCATCTGAACTATAGATGAAAAACTCTGTGATATATCGCCAAAATGGCGATATACCGCAAGTCAAACTACCAGACGATTTAAACGCCATTAATATCATCGACGCGTTAATGAAAAACGCATGGTGTGTATTCATGAAAAATTCGCAAAAAAATCACGAGTTTGAGGAGAAAAAATCGATGACCAGTCAACATAACCGACAAAATGGAAAAAACGCTTTCCATTTTAGGTTTTCTGCTTATATCATAAAGCGACACATGCATATTGATGAAGGGTGCTCCCCTTAATACCACAAACACATAACAGACACAGAGAAACAACAATAATATGCAAGAGCAGAAAATGGGCTTCTTATTATCTCCACAAATGTGGAATTACAAACTTTCAGAATTACAATATGCAAAGCCACATGGGCATTCCCTTACAATATTTTGTAGGACAAAGCCTCGAATCAATACCCAGAACTGCCCCGAACTGCCTAAGACAACACTACAACCTTCCTTATATAGGCAATTTTCCACCGCCTGGGAAGGTTCCAAAATTTTAGCCAACAAGGCCGACCAAACTTAGAATTATTTTATTTTACAATTTATTACATCAAAGTCGGCTCAAAATAACTTTTGAAACCCAAACAAAAATTTTGAAGGAAAATCATTTTCTGCCATTTCAGGTGACCCAACTTCCGAAGACCATAAGTCATTGCCAGTTGACCCGATTGACTATTATAACCCCATTCCGGAAAGGCCACGAAGCGCTCTACAAGCCTAACTCGCACAAGCGCTTGTCACCCAAATTTTCAACCTCATCCGGGGCCTCTAAAGCCTTCAAAACTGAGTTCAAAATTTTTGTACCCTGTTGCCAATACCGAAAATCTTCAATATCTACAAAGCTAGACTTGATCTGTCAATGAAACTTTACTGGCAGGCTGATATGACCAAAATGAACCTCCAAGGAAGAAATCAGAACATTCCAAGATCGGATGACCAACTTACTAAAAATAGCAAGTTTCCACAAATAGCAGCTCTACACAAGATAGCCCTTATTGAATACAAAAACAGAAATATTTTGGGGTGATGCAAGATTGCTCTTACACCCACGATGCTCCTACATCACATATTCGTCTTTTATCGGCGACAAGTCTGGATGTGAGCAACACACAAGTCTAGACGCGAGCAGGTCGCACGTTTGAGAGTAGGTTGTAGGTTTCTTCTTTGCATTTTAATTATTTTTGGTGTCTTTCTTAGTTGCAAAGGTTTTTTCTTTGCATTTTAATTATTTTTTTTTGGCTTTGCATTTAAATTTTAATGTAATAGTTAATAACTCAATAGTTAATAATAAATATTAAATATATAACAAAATATATATTAAAACTTTTATTTTAATTATATGTATTATGTAACATTCAAAATATATTTATTTTTAATATATGTATTTTCAAGAATCAAAATATATGTATTATCAATTATGTAACATTCAATATCAACAAAATATGTGTAACATTAAATTTTATTATTTTACAACAAAGTTACAAACAATTAATAGTTAATAACTTAATATATAACACCAGTAATTTTTCAAAGTTTACTATATGGTGTAAATTTATAATTTTAAATTTATATATCTATATATATATATATCAAATTTCCAAAATAACAATATGAATTTGTAATTTCAATTTATAGTTTATTTATTTTGTAAAGTCTAACTTTTATTCTCAGTTACTTCATAGAGTTAGCTAATTTTTTTATCTCAGACTTAGAGAAGTTCACTGTTTGAACACTTCAACTATTAGGTGACAGTTGCCTGCCCTCTTGAAAAGTTTGATAACTAATATTCGATCTCAGACTTAGACAACTATTTGGTAACTGACCTCTTTAAAATCTGATTAATTTGATCTCAGTTACTTCACTGACTTAGCTAATATTTGATCTCAAACTTAGACAATTATTTTGTGACTGACCTCTTTAAAAGTCTAATATATTTTTATCTCGGCTAGTTCATACTCATAGTTCATAGACTTGGCTAACATTTGATCTCAACTTATCTAATATCTAATTCTTTATCTTTGGGTTTGTGGACTTGCAGTGCTAGTTGGCAGTAACTGTAAGAAATGGTCGGTGGCAGAAAGAGGGACCCTTTATGGAAACATGGGACACCAGGACCAAATCGAGGAGATGTCAATTGTAACCATTTCCCTAAGGTGATGAGTGGGGGCATAAGCCGACTAAAATATCACCTTGCAAAGATTAAATGTAATGATGTTACACCTTGTGATGGTTGTCCGAAAGAGGCTACAAGGGAGGCTTTGACAAGCCTTGAAGCATATGCACAAAATAAGATAGCAAAAAAGAGGACATCAAAGGCCATGGCAGCCCCAATGGGGGATTTTAGTTCTACAAGGTCACAAACAGGTGCAGAGGCTTCTTCTTCCATTGGGCCACGAATACGAGGATCGGGAATTCGAGCAGCCATATAGCAGACTTTTGGGTTCCATGTAACATTTTTGGTGCTCAACCTAGATTGCAAGGCAGTACATGGAACAAAGAGATGCATGAGAAGACAAGGGTGGCAGTTGTAAGATTTTGATACTACAACAATTCCCTTCAATGCACTATGTAGTCCATATTGGGATCAATTGGTCACTGCAATGATCATGTCTAGTAAGGGGTTCAAGCCCCCAACTCGTTATGAGGTGAGTGGGTCATTGTTACAGAATGAGGTCAAAACCATTCATCAACTTGTGGAAGAGCAAAGAAGAGTGGCAACAGAGAGGTTGCACTATTATATCCAATGGGTGGACAAATGGCAGGAATAGGACGCTCGTCAACTTTCTAGTTGCTTCAAGGGGACAGCTAGTATTTCTGAAATCAGTTAATGCCTCTGATCAAGTGAAAAATGCAGCGAATTTGTGCAACATGTTGGATGAGGTGGTGGTGGAAGTGGGAGTGGGTAATGTCATCTAGATTGTGATTGATAATGCAGCTGCATATGTGGCAGTCGGTAGACTTCTGATGGATAGGCATCCCACATTATTTTGGAGCCCTTGTGCAGCCCATTGTCTTGACTTCCTCCTTGAGGACCTAGGGAAACTGAGTTGGGTGGAGAAGGTGGTTGAAGATGGAAGAAAAATCACAAAGTACATCTACAATCACACATGGGTCCTGAGTCTTATGAGACAATACACTAATGGTAAGGATCTCGTACGATCAGGGGTCACGCTTTGCTACTAATTTTCTCAACTTGCAAAGCATATTAGACGCATTGCCCAACCTAAGGCGGATGTTTGTGAGTGAGAAATGGTTGGAGAGTTCTTATGCCAAGAAGCCTGAAGCAAAGAAGGTTGTGAAGGCTGTGTTTGATGTTAGATTTGGCAAGCTAATAGAGGAGATCATCAAGGTAAGTTTTTGAACCTTGATTGAAGATTTATTATTTAATTTTCAGATAATGCAATTCGCTGATTTTGGTTAAATTTTTTAAGTCCAGGTGTCAGAACCATTGGTGAAGGTTCTTCGAATAGTGGATGGGGATAAAAGCCCCATGGGGTATCTATATGAGGCCATGGATAGGGCCAAAGAGGCCATTCAACACTTGTATAGGTCAAATGAGACCAAATAAAGACCCATATGGAACATAATCGATCGTAGGTGGAACCGACAACTCCAACATATTCATGCTGCTGCCTACTACTTGAACCCCAAGTTTTACTTCTCCGACACTTTCAAAGCAGATGCAGAGGTTCAAGTTGGCATAAACACATGTATTTGGAGATTGGTTGCTGATTTGGACCTTCGAGACCTTGTACTTGATGAGTTACAGAGCTACAAGAGGGAAGATGGGTCATTGTTTTCTTCACCTGATTGCAAACGTAGGAGATACACTCTACAGCCAGGTAAACAAGAACATGTGTTTAGTTTTATTACACCATTTATTTTGCTCATTAAGTTTATTAGAATCTTCACCACATTATAAATGGTTTAACTTTTTTTTAATCTTTGCAGATCTGTGGTGGGAAGATTATGGTGCCACAACACCTAATCTTCAAAAGCTTGCCATCCAAATATTATCGCAGCCCTATAGTGCTTCTGGTTGTAAGAGAAATTGGAGTGTTTTTGAGAACATACATACAAAGAAGCGCAATAGGTTGACTCAGAAGCCCTTGAATGACTTGGTTTATGTGTGGTACAACCTTCAATTGGATGAAAAGAAGGTGCGAGGGCAGGCTTCATATGAAGCACTTGACCTCGATGAGATTGATCCATATGCAGCAAATTGGGTTGCTCATCCTGATGGTGATGATGTGGATGTGCATGTGCATGTGGATCCTTTCTTGACTGATGATCAGCTAGCTGACTTTGATATGGAGGAAGATGATTGGGATGCAGAAGTGGCAGCACGTGAGGAGGAACATGAGCTTGGTCATGATCCATCAAGGGCTTCTATTGAAACACCTATTCAGCCCCTATTGGAGATGGCGCAACTACTTCAGCACCACCCACCCAGCAACAGCGATCTCTTTTGAGCTTTAGTTGTAGATGCAATTTATGATTTCTACTCCTAGTTTTCATTGATACTGAAACCTGAACCTACTATGTATTCAGAAGTTGTAGTTTCATGGAGTTTGACTTTGATATGTATTGAACTTATTTTTATTTAGATGCCGCACCTGTTTTTGGTATATGATTCTATGTTAATCTGCTAAGTTCTAATTGCTATGTATTTAACTCAAAACTTTGATTCATATATGGTGGATATCTCAAATCAGTATATGCTATACAAATTTGGTGTATATGTGTGTGTTTTTAAGAATATTTTAAGAAATTATATATTTTCAAATGTTCGATAAAAGTGTCGATTTATTGCCGATTTTTCCGCCGAGTTTTTGGCGATTCCGAGTTTTTCAAACTTTTTGGGCCGGCTGATTTATTGTTGAGTCCGAGATTTACAACCTTGATCTGAATAGTCTCTACAACTGACCATCCTCCAGACTCAAAACAGCTCGCAAAAACTCCAGGGCACTCATGTCTCATAAAGGTGAGCACCCTCTAGAGATCCTCCTCAACACTCTCTAGAGCCCTCGCCTGTGCAGCAGCAACTACCCAACAGCCACATGCAACCTCGTCCGCCAAGTACACCTCAACATTCTCTCTAACTGGTTGTCTAGGAGACTCAGGAAAAGCTAGGAGTTCTGGCCCTCCCTCCGTTACCCGGGCTGCCGAGTCCACTGCGCTACTCACCACGGTCGTCGAACAGTCTACCAACTCCTCCATCACCATCTATCCTGGAGGCTAACTCTCCACCAACAGACTCACTGCCAAAGCACAGGTACCCACAGGGGATGCCTCTCCATCCAACACCACGACCTCCATGGGGGTATCCCATCTAGGAGAGGGACCCGCCCCAATAGGTGCCAAGGGAGTCATCCAGAAATGTCGTGTGAGCCAAGTAGAAACGGCCTCGGTAGGTGTAACACGTGGTGGGTCCTCCAAGAGGGTTGCATCAGAAGTAACAAATACAAGACTGGGAGTAACCGGGGTAACCAAGGCCTCTACCTACATCTCACTACTCCCCACCTCTCGGACTTCCACGCTATCAAACTACTCCCTACACTCCAATCCACCAGTCAACTCCTCAAGTCTAGACTCTACCACCACCTCTAGCACTTCCACCTCCCCTACCTCCTCTTTGGCGTCATAGGCTAAGCCACTATGTACGCAGCTCCTACAGGTCTCATCTCCACTGGCTGCCTCAACTGCCCAAACACCCAAATATTTGTTGTGGTTACCAACCCTGCTACTGGTGTAGTGAGTTGCACTGCTCCTAGTCGTAGTGAAGTAAATAATACCTGGGTGGGTGCCACCTGTACTACCTCATGGGTTACCAAATCAACCTCGCTACTATCCTCCGAACTGCTAGAAGTTGTTGTTGGCTCCTGTCCACTGTCAACGTTTTCGAACTCCTCTGAAACAACTTGGTGCTTCCTCTTATGTCCAGGTGGTGTGTTTCTTGTGTCCAAATGTCTCCATAGAAGAATGGGTGGCTCATCAAGTGCCAGCATGCTCGTTGGCTTAACTTCTAGCAACTCCTCGAGGATCTAGGTCTGTGTGGCTTCCAAGAAGAGTCCAATGGCGTAGTGCGGCATGTAGAATGTCCTGTACTGTAATGTCAAAAACTCCTATATGCACTCTGCTAGTATTCACGCCCACTCATACACCCACCCATTTAATATACCATTAATCAAACTTATCTATGAGATATAGATATCGGATGCACAACCGGAGCCTGTCAGCCTACTCTTTATGATGTCCATTATGCACTACCAATGTCCCTCCGCGACAAATGATTTCTTGATACCCCTCCCCTTCGATGCCTTGGCGACTAAAGCCAACTCCACGAGTGTGAGGGCGCGAGAAACCAGCCGAACCCAGTACTCTTTTGCCTCCTTTGTCATTTTGCATTGCTTAGTATCAATCTTTCTGCCCTTCCAACCTGAATGCCAAACACCCGTGTGAAGTCTGCAGCCTTAAAGGAGACTGTGATGGTATGCCCTAGGTAGGGAAAGGTGCTCATCCATGAATATTTAAATGTTTCAATCGTAGTCCTTAACGGGCCCTCAAAGTCACGAATGCAAAATAAGAGCATCATCACAGCCCAATGTACCTCTACCTTCCGCAGGCTCCACTTCACCTCATCAATGTCAGGAGTTCCTTGCCACCATTTTCAGCAGCCCCATCCATTCAAACCCTCGAATGTAACTGTCTGTGCAATCATTGTTTCCCTCTAGTCTACCATTTGTGCCTTATCCCTCAATTTCTTCTTTGTACTTGTGATGGCATGTATCTTGCTTATAATTTTAACTCCTGACGGTAGTACCTTTGCTCTCCTGTCACCTTCTTGTAGTTGCATTCTCCAGTTCCCTTTATTTTTCCCTATATCCATTAACGGTTTTGCTCTTGTCGCTTTGTGCAAATAGTTATAATTGATCCCTTTCTACCTGATGAGACGGTTAGGTCTTTAGTATATTTCCCTTGCTCTCCCTTGCCTGATTTCTTCTCCCGATACGGACAACAATGGTTGTACGAACTTTAAATAATCTATTTAAGCCTATGCCCTCTACTTACTTCCGTAAGAAAATGTACGGAACTTATCCTGCAATGCCTTTTGTCATTCGTATCCATACGATCTTCACATGGTACAGACTTGCTATCGTACGAACTTCCCCCATGTGCCGAATTCCCTCATGTCATCATATGAAACCGTACGGTTTGCTTCAACTCCCTGTCTCTACTGACTTGAGACCGTACGGTATTTTTATCTTTCCTTGCGTTAGCCGTTTCTGTTGTCGTACAGTCGTACGCCTTCGCTATTTTGACAACCGTATGGGCTGTTGTTTTTGGACCGTACGGTCTTTTCTCTCTTTGCGTGGGTTGAGTTTTGTTGGCAACGTATAAGCTGTATGGTCTTTTAATGTCGTATGGCCAAGTGTCGTACAGTGTTGGGATTCACTTTTTTCAATTTCATGTTTTTGTACGGTCGTACGGTGTTCTCTCTCCTATTTTTTTTATTCGTGATATGGCTTCAATTTTGACCCGTTTACTATCTCAGAGATTTCCTTACCATCGAGCATCCATAATTTGATTGTCCCGTTGCCGGCGACTTGTCGGACTCGATATGGACTTAGCCACTTCACTTTAAACTTCTTAGGCTTGATTTTATTCTTCCCATTGTACTTGAGCACCAGTTGGCCAATAGTGAACTGAACTCGCTTGAGGTGTTTATCATGCCATGCTTTACGTCTTGTCTATGCGACCTTCGTGGCCCACTACACTAGCATGTGTCATTCGTCCAATTTGTTCAAGTTGTAGAGTCTCTCACGCAGACTCTCCATATCCCCGAGACTATTTTCTATTGCAATTCTCGGGCTTGGAACCATAAACTCTGTCGGCACCACGGCTTCCTGTCCATACATCAATTGAAAGGGTGTTTGCCCAGTTGTCACCTTGTACATTGTTCTATAGGCCCACAACACGGAAGGCAATTTCTCTTCCCAGTCCTCGTGCTCCACCCTGCAGGACTTGTAAATGACTAACACCAGAATCTTGTTTGTTGCCTCCGCTTGGCCATTGGCTCGAGGGTAATATGGACTAGACAGGGAATGAAAGATTTTGAATTCCATCGTTAATAGTCGGATGATATGATTGACGAAGTGTCCTCCTCTATCACTAGTCAACTAAATGGGAATTTTGTACCTTGTTATGATTTGCTCGTATATAAATTTGCCCATACTCAAGGCCGAGTTGTCTGACAAGACCCGTGCTTCCACCCACTTCATTAGGTATTCGGTGGCAACCACAATGTATCGACACCAATGAGCTCTGCTTGTTCTCAGGGGTCCAATGGAATCCAATCCCCATCGCTCGAAAAGTTCTTGTGCGTGTGAGGTGTTTAAGGGGATGAAATCTCTTTTTAATGATTTCCCCGCTCGTTGGCATGTGTCGCAGCTTATGACCCATTCCCTGGCGTCATTATATAATGTGGGCCACCATAGCCCTGCCAAGAGTACTTTTCACGCCATCGTGTCTGGCCCCATATGCCCTCCTGTGGGACTCTCATGAGCTTGCCTCAAGACACTTTGCACTTCTTCCTCCTTAACACACCTTGGCAACTCTTGGTCTGGGCCCATCTTACACAGAAGTCCATTGATCAATTGGAATGTTCTACTTCTCAATGCTAGCTTTCCCCTCTCACTTGGCGGCATTTCTCTTGGAAATTGTGATGTCGATAGATATTCGCCAATGCTTTTGTACCATTTCGGAAGGATAGCAATATGAAATAATTATGCATCTTGGAAATCATCGTTAATCCTTTCGGCAGTTCACCCAACTTGATTCAAGAGAGTTGATCCATGATGACGTGACTCTTTCTGGGCTGCACAATAATGGTGAAGGTGAATTCTTGAAGTAGCAGTAACCATCTACTCACCCTCCCCTATATGATTGGTTTGTTCACCAGGTACATCAGTGCCTGGTGGTCAACGTAGAAGGTGAACGGTGTTGCCAATAGATAGTGCCTGAACTTTTGCACCGGGTACACCATTCCTAGAGCCTCCCGCTCCATAGTGCTATAGTTCTCGGCTCTCGACAATAGTCTACTTGCAAAATAGATGGGATGGTCTAGGCCGTGATCATCGGTTTGTGCCAAAGTTGCACCGATTGCAAAGTTAGAAGCGTGCACATGTACGTGGAATTCCTTATCCCAGTTGGGATATATCAGGATTGGTGCTCCGACCAACCTCATCTTCAGTTTGTTGAATGCGACCTCTTGTTTCGTACCCCACACATATGGTTCCCCCTTCGGTGTTAGCCTGTTGAGGGGACAAGAGACTTGTGCGAAGTTCTTGATGAAGCGCCTATAATAGCCAATGTGTCCTAAGAATGACTTTACTCCCGTCACATCCCTAGGGGCCTCCATTTCTACTATCACTCGGACTTTGTCAAGTTCTGTTTTCAATCATGTCTTACATATGATGTGGCCTAACAACTTGCCATGTGGAACCATAAATCTGCACTTCTTTGGATTGAGTGCTAGTCGTGCCTGTCGGCACCTTTCCATACACTCCCCTAACACCACCAAGTGTGTGTCCTGCCCACTAAAGATAGACCAATCATCAAGGAAAGCTCGAAAGTTCCCCATTGACATTTTATCAAAAATGTGAAGAATTATTCTTTGAAATGTGGCGGGTGCGTTGCATAGACCAAAGGGCATCCAGTTATATGCATACACCCTGTCCTCCACCACGAATGTGGTTTTCAACTTATCTTCTTTTGCAATTGAGATCTCATTATATCCCGAAAATTTGTCCATGAACGAACACATTTCATGTCCAGTGACTTCCTCGAGTATTCTGTCTGTAAATGGAATGGGAAAGGGATCCTTTATGGTGATGGCATTTAAGCATCTGAAGTCGACACAAATTCTAATCTTGTTTGCCTCCTTTAATGATATTACAATGGGTGATACCAAGTCGCTCGTCTGCACCTTGAAGATAATCTTTGCCTCAAGCATGCGTTGAATTTCTTCATCTACCCTGGTGGCATAATTCTTGTTCATTCAATACGATCTTTTTTGTACCAGTACGACACCTAGTACCAAGGGTATACGATGACTCCAGTGGTACAACCTTAAGGTCTTTGTAAGTCCAGGCAAACACATCCTTATATTCCATGAATATTTTGAACGCTGCAGCTTTCAATACGGGAATCCAGTCGTCGCCAACTAATATGTTGCGCGGGTTTTGCTCATCCCCGAGGTTGGTAACTTGCAAGGACGGTTCTTCATACTTGATTGGTCCTTCGGTGCCAAATTTGTGGGCTAGGTTGTCATTCACGTGTGCCTCTCCTTCTCTATATTCCCCATATTCCGGTGGGAACAATTCCTTTTCAGATTCTTGTTCTATCTCTTCCATGCCCAACATGTAACTATGAAAAATTTCATAGTCTTCAATCTGCCAATGGAAGAGTCCATTCATTGACTCTGTGTCATCTTCCGAACATTACTCGAGTTCCAGTATGCCTTTCTCATTTGGTTCCATTCGGTTTCTCCCCTCATCCATTCCACCATGCTCCTCGTCGGACTCAGACTCCGAAGATGATGTGATTTCTTCACTAACCATTTGCGTACGAAGGTCAATGACAAATTTTCTATTGCCGCTTTTCATGGAGATGGTGTTCTTCCAATTGTGAGTGGTTTTTGCTTCAACCAGCCAACCTCGTCCAAGAATAGCATCATAGCCCTTTTTCTTCAGTGGAATGACCACGAAGTCTAGCATGAAGGGTTGCGTGCCGATGGTAACTTGCTGGGCCATGAGTGTCCCCAGGGGTTTAATTCCCTGTTGGTTTGCGCCCAACAAGTTGAAGGTCGAAGGCCATAGCGTTGGCTTACCCAATTTCTTCCATGTTTCCTCCGGGAGGACATTCACCCCTGAACTACCATCGACTATGGTGTCTGTAACAATTGTTCCTAGGACACCCATTTCGACTACTACCAAGTACCGGCCATTATTCACCGCCAGGAGCATAGGGTCCATTGTTGATCCACCCGGAACAACTGTCTGTTGCGTGGTGTTGGGTTGTGCTAGACAAGCATTTAATAGTGTCATCTTCAATGGAGTCATGGTATGGAGGAGATCTTCAATATTGATAGGCACCTCCATCTCTAACATTTGTCGTAGTATATTGTTTTCAACCTCTAATCGCCAAGAAGTACCCGCTCCCTCGTGCGTGTCCTTCCCTGCCCTCATGGCTTTTTCTATTTCTTCCTTTGCCTCTTGGACTCTCTGCTTTTCGGTACGGGGATCCAGATACATTACTTGTTTTGTTTGGTTTCGGGTGACAGCAAGTACCCTTTCTTCTTCAATGTTCAAGAGGTTCACGTCGGGCTTCGAACAGTTAACATCTTCGTGATTTCCGAGGCCGCACCATCGACACAACTTTTGTGGTGTCACCTTTTGTGCAATCTCGAGCGAAGTGGCCCCACTGGCTGCACGCCCGACACTATATTATCGCCTTCCCTTCGAATTGTATTGTATCCGGCTTCTATTATCGTTACCTCCTCTTCCTCCACGTCGATTGTTTTGAAACCCGCCGGATGATGTATTGTTATTCGTTTGTTGGTTGGGGTTTGCTGCCCTGGAGGTAGACGGTTGCTCCTATGTGAACAACACCTGTGGGCTTCTCATCTTCATATTGTATGGTCATTCCTTAATGGAATGACCCATCACTTGGCAGATGTTGCAAAATGCTTTCTTTGGGCATGACCCCTTCGTGTGGCCACTCTCCCTGCACTCTGTGCACCACATCTCACTTTCATCACTACGTCCTGTGTTCCCCTTCATTGTTTTAAACTCTTTCATCATCCTCTCCATGTCCTTCTGGAGGGCTTGCACCTTCTTATTAGATTCATCCTCACTACTGCTTCTCTCATCCGATGATTCGTCACTTTTGGATGAGGACTTACTTTTCTTCTTCTTTGACGTCTTATCTTCACTTTCCAAGTTCATTGCCTTGTCGTACACGTCTGCATACGACGTAAGCAGCACTATTTTCATTTTCTTCCAGACGGAGGCATTTAATCCCTCTACGAACCATCTTTTCTTTAATTCGTCGGCCGGCTGGGTTGCCATCCTCCCCAGCAATTCCTTAAGCCTCTAATTATAGGCTCTTACAATTTCTTTATTTTCTTGCTTCGAGCTATATATTTCGGCAACTACTTCATTATCATCCTGAAGCAGTCTGAATTCCGCTTGGAATTCCTTCTTCAAATCGTCCCATGAGCTTATCGTTGCTTGTCCATGTCCGAGTACCAATCCACAACAACCCCCTGAAGGGTCGCTGGGAACTGGTGGACCCACTCATCTTTTTCCGTCACTTCGTTTGTTGTCCAAATAGTCTCACAAGTCCAGCAATGTCTTACGGGATCCTCTTTCCCGTTGCCTATGAACTTTGGTAATTTATGTTTCTAAGACATTTATGGTCCCTCTGGTTGGTTGACTGGAGCCCGTTGGTTGTGCTCCCGAACTGGGCAGGTTTGATCCTTGTGGGTTGCTTTGACCTCCATGCGATGTCCTCCGATATGCCTTGCCCCAGTGTCATCAACTTCCCTCGCTTCTTCCCCTTCCCTTCGGGCACTCCGGCCTCAGATTCCCTCTGTTTGTGGTGTGAGAGATAGGTTTATAAATTGCTCTCGTGTCTCCTCAATCAAGTTCAGCCTTTGTCGTGTCTCCTCAAGTAACTCTTCGCTACTTCTTACACACCGATTCTCTGGCGAGTGTTCTCCTTCGGTTGCTGCACCTCCTGTAGAAACCTCGTAGTCACCTCTCGTGACACCTCTGTGGTCCCCTTTGGGCAACCCTTCGGTCAGTTGTCCTTTGGCGATTTGCCTTAACCTCCGTCGGCGTTCTGCTTGTTGTGCAAGGATTAACACTTCATGTGTGGCTTCTAAGGCATCTGGTTTGTTCTTATTTCTATCTTTATGCAATAAATTGTGCATAAATTCTCTAGCAACACATCATGTTAAAATAAAACACTTTTATTTATTCATATCTTCGAGTCAACTATGTGACCTTGTCATTACAAATTTACTTCTTTATTTTCCCTCCCAGAGGGTTTACAGTTCATGGGTTTGTCCTTCGTCGGGTTCCATCACGTTCTTCTTCCCGACGGTTATTCTCAGCAAAATTTCGCAAGAGTTGTTGTTGTCGTTGTTCCCGCTCAACTTCCTCCCTTCGATTCCTCTGCATGAGGGATGCTTGTGCTAGCAGATGGGGCAAGTTATGCAAAAGCCTGTTGGCAACAAGGCTGACATTCAACGCATCCCAAACAGTATCTTCGGCAACCTCTACCCATACAGCCTCTTCATACAAAAGTTTCTATGGTTGTCTGAAACAAAATGTGGAAGTTTGTCGTTAGTGCATGTTCCCCTCAGAAGAGCTTTGGAACTCCTTCGTTGTTGGTACAGACATTCTCGTTAACAGGGAGACCCATTTATTCCCTGTAGTCCATGACATTTGTCACTTCCCGAATAAGTTCGGCAATGGCACCAAATGTTTGCCCTCATAGGTAAACTAGATGATTGCAGTCATACAAAATAGTAAGTACACAACATAGCATAAGAGAGAGAACTTCAAGTATCTTTCATTGCTCACAAATCATCATGTACAAGAGTATAATCACGACATAACATAACATGTCTCTTCCATCGAGAGATTACATTCAGCTAGGGACTGAAGGGGTGCAAGGCGAACCGTCGCACCCGTTAACTACCTACCCTTGGTTGCAACTACCTAACTGTCCATATTGTCGGACAACACCTATAACAATTCCTATCAGTCTACCATCAAGGTGGCATCATTCAATGATTTCTATGGAGGAAGGTGAAGGACACCTATCAATTGGGACAAGCTAGAAGGTAGGATAATCCTCAAACCCTAGATGCTCTCGAAAATGGAAGAACGAGTAAAGTTGATCAAAGAAAGATTAGCAAAAGCTAACAACCAACAAAAAAGTTGTGTTGATGCAAAACGCACTCCCAAACAATTTGAAGTCGAAGAGAAAGTGCTCCTAATGGATAAACACTAGAAAAGTTCAATTAAATGTGGGAAATCTTCCAAATTGGCACCTAGATATGTGGGACCATTTGAGGTCCTGGAAGTTATCAACCTTGTGGCCTACAGAATTTCTCTACAACCAACTCTTACTCGGTTGCATGATGTTTTTCATGTTTCATACTTAAAGAAATATATAGCAGATTTTGATCACATGATTGATTGGAACTTCTGACAGGTGCAGGATCCAGGGTGATCATGATCGAGCCACTCAAGGTGCTCGAGGTACATAAGTTCCGCTTATGTAACAATGAGATCACTCAATGTAAGGTCCAATGGGACCAATATACAGAAGACAATGCTAGATGGGAGGATTATAATGAAATCCTCGAGAAATTTCCTTATTTGTTTCAAGCTTTTGAACATGTTAGAAGAAACTCTATATGATGTTATTTTGCAAACATTATGAATAATTTTGTGGCATTCAATTATTGAGGATGATGATTCACAAGGGAGGGGATATTTTACATCCCTTCTTTATCGACTCTTTTCAAATAATTGTTTTAACTGCTTAACTGGAAATGCAATGTTAATATTGAAATATGTTTATTTTGCATTTTATTGAATATTGATTCATTTGAATGAATAATGGTGTATATTGAAGAACATGGACACATGTTGATGAACCTAGATGATTTGTGCTTGCAAGAAAAATTAAATATATTATTAGAATGGAATGAAAGTTATGGCTAACTACCTCATGTATCAGTGGATGCAGGAGAATGGTCACTCTCGAAGAAGGGAGGGAGAGTATCATCAAGGAGAGAGGATGTAGATCTAAGGGAGACAAAAAAATTGTCATCCAAGTCAAAACCTATAGATAATTAATCTTATTCATCTAGTCACCTAGTGGTAGGGTTAGGTGTGGTCATTAGTCACCTGTTGTTAGGGTGGGGGATAGGATGTCCTTTCCTTGTTTGTCTATAAATATCTTCATCAATAATATTAGAATAATGTTTACCTCATAATGGTCATTTAAGTCACTTGATATATCTCCATATGTATCTGGTCATTTAGATAGTTTAGTATATTTCTACTTTGGTCTTTTGTTAACGATTGTTTCTTTTAGACACGTCGTTTTTGTATTTCCTTAATTAAGGAGCCTCTCCTTCGTAATTAATTCTTTCAATCAATCAAATATAATTTCATGGTATCAAAGCCCATAGGTTTGTTTTTGTAGTTTCATACCTGGAATTAAATTCTAGAAGTTTTTTTTTAAATTGTGTAGATTCCTTTAAAAAATTAGAAATTTTTAGAAGCTTTTTTCTGATTTTTTAATAAAAAATGAAGGTTTCAAAAACAATGGTTTTTCAAATTGCAAATCTTTGACAATTCCGACGGTTTTCTTCACAAATTTCAAAGGTTTTACTACCAAGCACGAGGGTTTTCTGTCTCATATCTAAGATTTTTAAAGGTTTTGTTTGCCAGTTCAAGGGTTTCCATGTTTGCTCATGGAGGGAGGGTTTTCTGGTTTTTTCTACAAAAAAACTCATGATGGGTTTTCTTAATTTTTTCCACAAAAATCATGATGGTTTTTCTGATTTTTTCTCCGCGAAATCATGATAGGTTTTCCAGTGTTTTTTACCAAAAAAAAGTCATGACTTTCTATTTCTTTGCTATGTTTTGTAAAAGGGATTTTGCTCAATATTTCCAAAACAATTGTGGTTTCCTTTGTCGTAGGATTGTTGGTTTTTTGACGATTTTTTACAAAATCATGGGTTTTTTCCATTTTTTTCCACAAAATGAAGGTTTTTGACGTTTTTTTTCACAAAATCTTAGCTTTCCATCTTCGACAAAATATTTTGACAATTCTTTGAAAAAAAATCATGGTTTATTGCAGAGTGTTTTGGGTCGTAACTCTAGTTACAAGGGCGAATGTTGTTTCTGCAAATGTACTAGAGTTTACTGGTGTTCACGGGTGTTGGGGTTTTCTACATTTTTTGGCAAAATTGTTGTTTTTTAGAGTTATGAAGTTTTTCAAGTTGATCTCGGGATCTTGGATAAAATGAGGGATAGCTTTGTTAGTTAACATCATGTTGGAAAGATTATGATAAACTTGCTCCTATCCAAAAGTTCAACACCATAAGATCTCAATTGCAGACTTTGTCACAGAGTGCTTTGATGAGAAGGGCGTAGCCTTCTATGAATTCATGGCCAAATGACTTACAGGTTCAGTCTTTTGTAGGGTAGTTAGTTGATAAATTGACCATTAAGGGAGGGTATTAGAATAATATTGTATTATTTACCTCATAATGGTCATTTAAGTCATTAAGTCATGTAATGTAGCTTCAAATGTATCTGGTCACTTAATGTATCTTTAGATGTATCCGATCACTTAATGTATCTAGTCAATTAGATAGTTCAGTATATTTCTATTTCAGTTCTCTGATAATCATTGTTTCTTTAGAAACGTCATCTTTGTGTTCCCTTATTTAAGGAGCCTTTGTCTTCCTTGTAATTACTTCTTTCAATCAATCAATTATCATTTCAAATAAGAATCATATCCTTATGTTATAGAAGAAATGAATTAATCGCCTGAGTAACTCTTTTGTCAATTTTAATGTAACCTCATAATTATCTCTCTATAATATATATAAATATATATATATATATGTATGTGTTTATATGTGTGTATGTATGTATACGTTGAGTGCTTAATGCCATATGTGCATGCATGCAAATAGAAAACTATATAGGTACACACATACATATAGTCATGAAATAATGTGAGTGAATATATGTATGCATCTACAATAAGTTTATATATTTATATGCATGGAAATATGAAAATTGGCAACACGCTTAGATAAGCATAATTATAAATATATATATATATATATAGAAGGGTGTTAAGTGCATATCATATTAATGATTATTAGTCTCGATTTTTATTCCTTTCCATGAATCAGCTTAAGACTGAATACTCCTCGAGCTGGCAAGGAGTAACTCCTTGTCACCGAGGTGACAAGAAGGAATTATCCTTGCTACGTGAGGGATATACAAGACATCACATCAGTTATTTGGTTTCTCTTGTGACTACATTCTCCTTTAGCTATCGGCTATCATTCCTTACCACCAACATCTTCATAGAGACTTTTCAATCTGCAAGAATAGAGCAATTAATTCAGAAAATATCGATTTGAATCAACACTTACTCATCTGCAAAGGAATCAAGCAGTAGCTGCAATAACTCTGCACTTAATCATGTGAGAATTGGTTAAGGGAATTCGATCCCTGTTCAGCTGAATCAAGTCTTCCTCGTCTTTTATACAGGCAAGCTGATCCCTTTCCATATTATTACTAAATGATACTATTCGTTGAATCGAGCAAATGATTCTTATCTATTTCTAATCTGCATAGCATTATTATTCTATATGAGAATGAAGAGGATTGGATCCATTCTCTTGCATATCAGTTCAGGAATTAGCAGTAGCATTATTATTCTATGTTTCATATATATGAATGAAGAATATTGGAATCTTTATCAGCATATCAATTTTAAGTCAGCATTAGCACTAGAAATCCATACGAGAATGTAGAGAATCAGAATCATACACTTGCATATCAATTTACAAATCTGCATTAACCGTCATATCTCATGTCTTGAAAAGGAGAATGTAAATCATTGTCATGCATATCCATTTGTGAATCTGCATCCGCATTAATTATCCATGTTTCAAATATAAGAATAAATAGAACCGATAGTATCGACAAGCATATGAGCTATGAATCTGCATTAGAGCGTAGGATGCCAGTCAATGGCATTCATTAGTATATGCATGCTAGTGGTAACATCCAACTCTACTATCATTTATCTCAATCAATACTTGCACAGAAGTGACCTCCTCTGTTGAGTAATGCATTATCATTTACTTCATCTGCATAATGAAGATTTTGACAATCATCCATAGTCTCTGATTATTCAATATTATCTACATACGAATGTATTTCTATTCAATAAATCTGTATCTGAAGAGAGTGGAATTACAACTATCTACAATGATAAGCTTAACAGCTCAACAATACTGTAAATAACATAAATCATGAATGATTTTTTAGGTTGGTCATACCAAATCAATATACAAATATAACAACATGTCATCAAAAAGAAAATTGTATCTTCTTACTTGAATGTTTGGATCAAACCCTGATTAGAAATTTTATTAAAACAAGAAATTGAAGCATAACAGCAAGGAAGAGAAACTAAATCATGATCCTACTAGGGAAAGAGAGGTTAACTTTTCATCTTCTTAGGGAAGGAAATCAGGATGATTGGATCATAAACAATCATAATTAGATATGAATTTTTACAGCATAAGTCTATTGGCAAGGAAGCCCCCTTAGATGGACACTCAATCGTTAAGAATCATAAATGTTAGCAGTTACTAGTAAGGGTCACCATCCTTTAAGGTCATTAGACCGTTAATGACTATAAATGGACAGTTAGTCTAAGATGGGTCGTGGAGACCCGGAGAGTCAAATAGACTCAAGATAAATGGGTAAGGGTGGTGAATCTGACAGCACGAAGTAGAGTTCTTGTATATTTATAAACCTTGGCCAAGGTGGTGCAATGCAAATAGCATGCAACCATCAACCACATGAACCAGGGGTACATGTCTAGTCAGGAAGGTCATACTTATAAAGAGTGGAGCCTAGAGAGTGTGACAGACTAAAATTGATGTAGGTTCTAAACACCAGAGACTAGGATGGCAATTAGAACTAGCCCAATTTTTGCACCTCTTGTGTAGGGCCAAGCCACTTCCGAAAGGAAGTTGTGCGAGAAAGCAATGGTCAATGGATGAGAGGTAAAGCCTTTGATGATGCTCTCCCTCTCTCATGAACGCATTAATAATATAAAACCTCCAGAATGGATCAAAGTACAGACTTCCTCTTCTCAACCAGGTTCTTGTTATCATTTGAATTGAAGTAGTTATTTCCATCAAATAGTTATTTTTCATTTCATTTGAAGCAATTGTAAATTGTTAGTTATATTCATGTTCATATTAAGGCAATTTTTAATTAATGTTTTTATTTTCGTTCACTTGATGGACATTAATTCAGTTATGGAATGTTTCATGTTCATATGAAAGAGAAAAACAGTTTCTGTTAAAACGATAGTTAGCTGAAAGATTTATTTTAATTGAAATGGGGAACTGTTTAGAATTTCTATTGTTATAAATTAGCATGTTACAAATTTCCAGTTTGTTGAAGATTTCAAAATAATTCAGATTTGAGAAGCTTTTTGGAGTAAGATATTTTATTTTATTTTAAGTAGCAAATCTTGTTATTATTATTACTAACCATACCTTTGTTGGGCTGTATCAATCTATTTTTCCAGCCATACCTCTATTGGTAGTAGTCCTACCATTTATTGTTGATTAAATTGTTTTAACTACCATACATTTTGGATGGTACACATCAGTTGATTTGGAGCACTGTACTGGTCTAAAGGAGGCGATATCATACCATGTGGTAATCCATTTTTCTTGTAATAGCAGTCAATATACCTTTATTCATCAACTTGTTAGCAATTTAAGTTGTCATTAGTGTAAATTCACAAACACCATGCATGGGTAAAAGCTCACTGGTCACTCACGTTACTTAGAAGACACTGGTAGACTAGAAACAGTCGGTAGACTAGAAACAAAGTGTATGCACCGGTAGATAAAGAACAGAGAATACACCGGTAGACCGAGTTAAGTACACAATATCGGTCTTAGAGCGCATACAGAGTTAAACCGGGTATAGGATGTACCGGTCTAATTGTCTAAAGATCCACATCGGATTCTACGGAGTAGTTTGAGTTAAACCGGATTATACAGGACATCCACCGCTCTGAAGTGGAGTTAGCTTTTTAACAGGAGTTAGCTTTATTTCTACGGATGTTTTGCAAGGTAAACTCCAGATCATAATGCATAGCTTTTTGCTACTTGCATGATTTATTGTTGAATTTACAGCCTGGCAGTTCTATGAGTTAAGAGTTTCATTAAGGTGAACTCTTGTATAAATACAAGTCATAGGACGCAAGAAAAGTGTTGTTGATAATTGGTGAATGCACAGAACAGAGGAGAGATACCTTCTGAGAGAAGCACTACAGTCACAGAGGTGAAAGGCAATAAAGATCAACAGCCACGCAAACAGGGGAAAGATCAACAAGTATGATCTAATCAAACAATCAGTGTCATAACAGATCATTGTTTTTATTGGGTGTGAAAGCAAATTGAAATCCCTTTTATCAGGGTGGACCTAAACAGTTCTTTGTAAAATCCCCTAACAAAGTAACATCATTGTTGGTGTTAAAAGTCCTCTAACCAGGCGACTCTTAACAAGGTTAAGATCTTAACCGATCTTTTGTAAAATCCCTTAACCGGGTAGCACCTTAACTAGTGCTTTGTAAGCTCCTAACAGGGCGCCTTCATTCTGCAGTAGTGAAGTTGTGAGCTCTATCTCACCATGATTTTTTCCTTCTAACCAAGAGTTTCCACGTATATATCTTGTGTTGATCTGTGTACTTCTTTTATAGTTATGAATGTTTGTTTTTACTTTGCTTAGATTACAAGAAGTACCAAACAAAATTGGAATTATAGTAAGAAATAGTTCTTACTGATTCACCCCCCCCCTCAGTAACCGGTTGGTAATAACACAGCTGTGGTACCTTTATCCATCAACTGGTGTACCACTATATCTTATAGACGACTTCAGATTGCTGTTATTCTCTATTTTATGAGTGGCCATATGGCCAAACGTAGGATTAGGCTTCTATCGCTGGACTTGTAAGTAGTCTCCAGCATGATTTATAACTTATTATTATTTGAATATTCTAGATATAAAGAAAAAGGTTTCCGTAGTGTGAAAGATTGTTTTTATCATCCGCATTTTGTGGATTTTAGACCATTCTAATACAGATTTCAATTTGGCTTAAACAAGTTTACAATGTCAAGATTGTGTGCCCTTAGTATTTTGTTAATATTCCAGTTCGCAAAAAAATCACCAAAAAAAAGAAAAATTTGTTGAAATATCAGAAAGGAGTCATTACACTGTTTGGACCAGAAATCTACAGGTTTTGATGGCTAAAGTAACAAGTTCACAGGTTGGAAAGGCATATATTCTCAGTCCTTCCATGTGAAAATTACCAAGACGCTGGAGCTTTTAGGGCTAAACGCTCCAATACTAGAGGAAACATTTGGTTAGATTAGTACAGTAAACTTTATTTGTGATACAATGGGCTTAGCCATTGACAACCAAAAAGAAATGCAACCATAATATTTACTGCATAGTGTTTATATGTTCATCATTTAAACTGAAGCTTGTTGATTTTTATACAGTAATACATGCTAGACTCAGTGGAAATCATCTGTGCAAAGCTAATTTAAAAATCTGAGCTTAAACAACTATACCCGATTCTGGTAGAGGAACCAACGCTGACAGAAGGCCCCACGACTGTGCCTGAACCAAGATGGACATTAGGACCTATTTTGGCATGCGCATGAACTATTGCTCCAGATTCTATGAATGCAGTTGAATCGATGTCTGCAGACACATGGAACAGACCACCACCTTGTTTCCATCTTTCAAGCTTTGTAGAGTCCCCATTACTAAGGCTTTCTTCAGATGAGGTGGTCACCATTGCCCCTGTTGTTCCCAATGAAAAGAAGAAATTGCATAAGCAACAGAATGAACCTCAGTCCATCACTCTCCACCTGAATACAGATAGAAAACAAAGCATAAATACAAGAAACCAGATGTCTTGCAATCATGATCACCAGTAAACCAAGAAAGGTATGAATTCAAGATGCTCCTCCTGTGCTCAAACCATGTTTATCCACAGCAAAAAGGTTAAAAATTAAATACATCGCAGATTTTTTAATGAATAAACAAAACTGTTTGATGCAATAAATCAAGTCTTTGTCGCTTCCAGATTCATAGCAAAAAAGACAATAATTATAAGCCGGGCAATGATAACTTATAACAGAAAAGAGGTCTGTGTATCCCAAAGCACTATTGTTTTGGCAGTATTCACATTGTAGCCATTGATCACACCATATTACATATCTTGATGTGTTTAACAGTTATAAAAATTATCAAAGGTGACCATAACTTTGTGATAGGAACTTAACATCATAAGTCCAATTTTTTGGGATTCTAAAATGCCTCATTCTACACTCCAACACATGGAACCATGATTGAGGAATAGCACCTTCAACAACAAGTGAAAGTCGGACAGTTTGATTATTGATAGAGGCAACACAAAAACTTAGTGTCCATTAATGGTTTACAAATTGGGGTTAAATTTTGCTGCACACCACACAAATCATCTTAGTTGTAGAAGGGGCAACAGATCACCATGAAAGAACAATGCAAGGTTACATTCCACATTGATGGATACATGAATGCAATACGATGCAATGCATAGTAGCATAACACTCAGAAAACTACCATATATTTCCATGTAATCACAACACCCCACATTTGTTGAGTCCTTTCTCAAGCTTTTTCCAAGTCTTTCAAAAAGTGGTTCTAATATTGTTTTGTACATATTTTTCATTTGGCTCATATTTATACTTAAAAGTCTTAAAAGGCTGCAAAATGCATAGCATAGGTAGACCAGACCGTTTCTTTAAAGATTAGGGTATTCTGAAACTTCTTTAAGTTCAAATTTGAATAGAATTTTTTACAATTAAAATCTTAAACCAAAATCTATGCCCTAATAAGGGTTAAGGTTAAGAAAAGCTTGGGCTGCAATTTTTGGATATCTTACGAATTAATTTTTTAAATAAACCATCTTAGATGAATAAAATAGTTTATTTTATCCTATGCAGTTTTTTAATTTAGTGTTTCATAAGGTATTATGTCCAATCTTCTCTCTATGCCTATGTATGTGTAATGTACCCTTTATGGATTGCCCTATGTTTTGCCCTAGAATCACAAATTCAATAAAATAGGAAACATAATGATAATATAGTGAGAGATATAACTTTACCCAAAGATGTAAAGCACGATAGATCCTTGTTGAGATCTTGCAGTCCTATCGGACAAATATTGAAAATACAATTCATAAGATCAACCATTACTAGGGTTGAATATCATATATTCATAATTATCTTAGTTCTTAACATATATAATTTATTGTTGGGGTTCAATCACAGCGGAGCTCAAATAAGGAGACATGATAGAGTGCCTAAAGCGATCCTCCACCCTAGGCCCAAGAGCGGATATACCATCCCTCTTGACCTCATGTGGCCTTTCACCATCCATATGATGGTGGTGTACCTTGTGAGGTGTCCCATAGCCATTCTCCCTCATCGTGCCACCCTTATTCACCCTTCTATGATTGAGACTCCCTTGAATCCATCCCAATAATCAATCAATGAAGATGTTGGAGGAGAAACTACAATAAGGTGCCCAAAACGATCGTCTACCCTAACCCCAAGAGTGAATATACCACCCCTCTTGGCATCATGTGGCCTTCCGCCATCCATATTGTTAGCATGAATATTAATGAATGTCGTTAGCAAGGAAGTTTGGACATTGATTAGAGATGATTGAGTTCTTATATGTTACATTCATGACTGGGTTTGTCATTGATGTCAACATATATACTTTCTGGACAGAGTTAACAGAGTTACAGACACAGAATTGTTTCGCGAGGTTTTATACTGATGAATTGAGTTTTGCAAAGATTAATTAGAATGCAGGAATGTGTTTTGATGATGTGGTTGTAAGCGCAGAAAAAGTTATGCAGATATGTTCGAGTTATGTGAAGTTTACTAATGACTGTTCACAGTGACAGTTTCCAAGAACTGGTGACAGTTATTCGATATTAATTGTTTCGGCGAGGTTGATATGTTGTCAATGACATATTCAAGATGCTTGAATAAACACGGCATAATCTACTTTGCATTCGGCAAAGACTTGTGGACGACATGAAGTGTGTTACTTCTTTGTGAGTCGACTACAGATTAATCATTCCATGTGTTGAACCAATTTTTGATTTTGTTCTTTTTATGTGAAGGACACTTAGAAATCAAAGAAAAGACATATGAAAAGGATCAAGATTTAATATATCCTTAAAAACATGTGTTGGAGGCCTTTTTCGCTAATGGGTGGGTTGAGAAAATAAAAATTGTGAAATAGCGAAATTTTGTGTCTACGCAAAGGTGAAGAGCAAAAGTGGCGAAGTAGCGAAATTTCGCTATTACTCAAACAAAGGATAACTTGAGAAATAGCAATTTTTCGCTATCGTGCAGGCCACATTTTAAAGGATCGCGAAATGACGAAAAGTGAGCATTTAATGTAGGGTGGCCAATTTGATGACGCAGAATGCATATCTCAAATATCGAGAAGATTTGTCAGAAGATTTGAAATAAAGGCTTGAAGGATAAATTGGCATAATATATATTGATACAATTTCTCTGAGGTTCACAAATCAGAACGAGTTCTATCAGAAGAAAATTCATGAGAAAAACATGCCTCAGAAATGCTATAATTTATACATGCTTCAAAAATGATGTCAAAAGAGGGTGCAAATGAGCGAAAATTGTAAATTTAAAAATGACCCATTTCAGAAAATGCAATTTTCAAGCCGCAGTCACAATCTTAGTAAAAATAGTAGAAAGTATCAATGTAAAGATTGATGAATACTCAGAACTGAGAGGTAAGATCAGTCATAATGAGTATGACACTCCTCAGAATTGTAATGCTGAAAATTATTTGGAGTTCAATGAAATAAGTGTTGTTGATGAAGGAGAAGAGCGGGTAATCAGACCCTTGGAGCAGGGTGATATACCTGAAAACATAAGACCAACTCTAGATGATGAACAGGAAATTGCTCATGACCATGCTGGAGAAGATGCTCAACAGGAAGAGATAGACCGGGAACACCAACTAGTAATTATAGACCGGGACCACCGACCGGTACTGCCAAGGTATGTTACATATCATTCCACTGATAATATTATTGGCGACAAATATGCTAAAATTCTGACCAGGAGAAAGGCTAGAGAAAGTATCTGTTTACTTTCCAACATAGAGCCAAAAACCACCAGGGAGGCTCTGGAGGATGAAAACTTGGTCAAGGCAATGGAAGAAGAGATTGAGCAAATTGAAAAGAATGAAACATGGATCATTGTTCCCAGACCACATGACAAGAATGTCATTGGAACGAAATGGATCTACAGAAACAAATTGAATGAAGATGGAAAAGTGATAAGGAACAAATCAAGATTAGTCTGCAAAGGATACCCACTAGAGGCAGGACTCGATTATGGTGAAACCTTTGCATCTGTGGCCAAACTAGGAGTGAGAATCCTACTTGCTTATGCTGCTCATAAAAGTTCAAAGTATACCAGATGGATGTAAAGTTTGCATTCCTGAATGGTATATTAGAGGAGGAAGTTTACATAGAACAACCGGAAGGCTTCTCATCCACAGAGAAGAGTGGTATGGTCTGTAAACTAAAAAAGGCTTTGTATGGACTAAAGCAGGCCTCAAGGGCTTGGTATGAAAGGTTGCATTCTTACCTCCTGACAATAGGATTCACAAGAACAGGAGACAATAGCAATATGTATCTCAAGATTGGAAAAGAAGGGAACCTAATTGCTGAAATTTTTGTTGATGACATCATCTTTGGAAGAGATGTCAAAATGAGCAAACCCTTTGCAGAAGAGATGAAGAAAGAGTTTGAAATGTCCATGATTGTAGTCATAGAGTTCTTCATTGGATTGCAAATCCATCAGCTAAAAGAAAGTATTTTTATTTCATAGTCTAAGTATGTTAAAGAAATTCTAAAATCCTTTGGACTAGAAGAATCTAGACCGGTTGGTACACCAATGATAACTAACCTCAAGTTGTCAAAGGAAGATGATGCAAAATATGTAAATGAGACATTGTATTGGTCAATGATTGGTAAGTTACAATATGCAATGCATAGTAGACCTGATATTGCACATGCAGTAGGCATTGTAGCCCAATTCTCTGCTAATCCAAAAGAGACACATCTAATAGTAGTAAAGAGAATATTCAGATACCTAAAGGGTACTGAGGAGTATGGCCTATGGTTTCCGCACAAAGGAGGATTCGAGATAAAGGTATTCAGTGATGCAAACTGAGCTAGAAATATTGATGACAGAAAGAGCACAAGTGGAGGTGCATTCTTTCTTGGAGAAAGGATTGTGTCATGGACGAGTAAGAAGCAGAATTGCATTTCACAATCCACAACAGAAGTTGAATATGTTGTTGTTGCAATCAATTGCATGCAGGTAATCTGGATCAATCAAATATTGGAAGGAATCCATGAACAGATACCTGAACCGATTGCAATTTATTGTACAAGTGCAATAAACATATCTAAAAATCCTATCATGCACTCCAAAACAAAGCACATTGCTATAAAGTACCATTATCTAAGAGAGCAAGTGCAGAATAAACAGGTGAAATTGGAATATGTTCATACAAAAAAACAAAATGCTGACATATTCACAAAGCCCTTACTGAAGAGTACTTTTGAGTATCTCAGAGGTAAACTAAGGGTAATGCCCCTTCCTGATCTTTAGTAACTAGACAGAGGTTTTCATCAATCCATTGTGTGTCAACAGAGGATTCAGCCTCATTTTAACAAGATTGATGATAAAGGACGGTTGCTTAAAGGGGGAGCAGGCCTCATAATGGTAGTCATCTGACTAGCCTTTGGCATTACTGTCAAAGAGGGAGATTATGACCGATTAGGATATGTGGACCAGAATGTGGTCTAACCGGTAATGGTTTTGTCATCAATGCCAAAGGGGGAGATTGTTGGCATTAACAGGTACTTGGCAAAGAGGTATTGTCATTGATTGGCAAAAAGGTGTTGTCATTTATGACTAAGGATACCAGTATTTGATTTATGAAGCAAAGACAGGCACAGCTGACAACAGTAAGTAAGAGGAGACTATATATGTTACTAATAAAGCTCTAATTGATCATCAGAGCAACCGGTCACCAAGGATGGTGCCACCGATAATTGGTAACAGGAACCGACGATACCGCTTAATCAAGGATGCAACCGGTACGTACAGAGGAAGGAAAGGTAACAAGTGAAGGTTTTTACCTATGCACAATCTAGGGATGTAAACCGATCAGTAAAGATTTCAGCAAGACTGATGAACCGGGAAAGTCAAAGTTGACAAACAATTGTGTGACTCTTTAATCGCAATCTGTTGCACAAAATCCGGAAGACTTTGTGTTATCAAGACAATCAGTGCAAGGCGCAAGTGAAGGTTTTAATGCCGAGGTTTATGGCATTAAAACATGTAGAGAACTCCGGTGAAGGAAAGCTTTTGACACACATCTGTCTTTTCTTTCATAAATTGGATAAAGCACATGGCATGCATCGGATGTTTCCTAAGTGAACTAATACTCCACTGGGTGATGGATCCGAAGGAGATCTTGAACAGGTCATGCATGTAGAACACAGAAAGGTAAGAAAGACTATATATTCTTTAGCCTGTGAAGAATATTGCTTATCTTCATTCTGCCAAAGAAAAGAGTGAACTTGTAAGCTGGAAGAAGCTACAAAAAGGTGAAACAAGAAGGAGAGTGTGCAAGGAAGCACAACAACCAAAAGAAGAGCACACCTGCAGTGACTGGTGATGACTCTCTATTGATTAGCACAGCGATCTTATCAGGCTAAGAAAAGTCATTTCTAAAAGGTCAAATTCTCTATTGTTCTCTAACAATTACAATAGCTAAATCTCAGTATTTTGGGTGAACATTAACAGGTCCCTTGTATTAAATCCCTTAAGTGGGTGACATCTGTTTAGGTGTTTTAAGTCCTCTAACCAGGCAGGTTCTAACAGACCTTACTTCATAAATCTCTTAACCAAATCGCATCTAACAGTGCGTTTGTAATCCTTTAACAGGGAAGGCTCTTAACAAAGCACACTTCAAAAAAGTGCAAAATTTGTGAAGTTTCCTCACACTGTGATTTTCTCCCAATTTGGGTTTCCACGTGATAAATCTGGTGTCAATTATTGTTTGATTGTTTGATGTTATTTCTGTGATAGAATTTGTTCTGCTTGCAATTTTAGTTATATTTTATCAGATTTGTTTTAAAATTTTAGTAGGTGTTGATTCACCCCTCCCCCCCTCTCAGCACCGGTTAGTACCCACTGATAAATCGGATGTAAGTTGAGTATATGAAGTCAGGTCCAAGTCTTGGCTGGCTAAATGAACACAAACACTCCAAGTCGATGTGGTCTCAAGTATTATAACTGATGGTACACGTCTGAGCAAAATCACATTCAAAATTTGGCGTGCAATGGCCTCCACGCTAGTGCGGGTTCCATTGTTAATTCAGAAAAAGCGTGCCCATGCGGGAACAATAGAAGCAAAGCCCTACATGTTCATGTGCTATAAAAACAGATGAAGCACGTGCGTGTATCAGGCTCACGACTCTGCCCGCACAATAGATGCTATGCCCTCGATGTTAATGTTGTCCCCAGTGTTATAACCGATAATGAGCGTCTTTGTGGGTAAGAAATCAGATTGATATCTCAGAGCACCAACAGATGCAATGCTTGCACATTAATGCTGTTGCGAGTGTTAAATCTGATGAAATGGGCATATGAAATGTTCAAAATATTTCCTAATAAAAAGCCTGTGAAATTATTATCCTCTCTGAAAAGAGGTTTGTCTTATTTTTCAAGATTCTATAAAGTTGACAATCCATACATTTGCATAAAGCATTAACTGAAAAAATGACACTGTTAATCATGTGCTGGTCCTAATTGAAATGAGAGCTACTTCAATGATCAGCCATCATACAGGTTTTATTCGGCAGTCAGGTAGACGTCAAGCCTTCGAACTTTATTCCATCTATTCATTTTTCTTGATATTTCATATTAAAATGGCCCTATGTTTACTACACGCAATTCAAAAACGTAAAAAAATACCCATTTATGCAAAAAAACTATGTCAAACGATTTTCAAATTACACAAAATAGTTTAAATACTTGAACTACAGAGATTTTCTGGGCACTGGCAAGTCTTACTGTGTTTAGAAGCAGAAGTTCCCCTTACAGAAAAACTCCACGAGGTAGAGCGCAACATTAGCATTTCATTGTGTTTAAGGCAGTGCAGGGTTCGAACCCCGGAGCGGACAGATGGATTGACAAGAGTTGAAGTCGGGAAAATTACAGATAGAGCTCTGACTGTTCCCGCCATTAGTAGCAGAATGGAGTTGCTCTGCCGCATAGTTAAAACTGAATTCATATAGAGGACGGCCAGGAGAAGGAATCACAACACGAAGTATTCATGTTTATTGGTGGCTCATAACTTTTATGTGGAAAAAACAACCGTCTTTCGCTTCTGGTATGCAGTTTTGTACTCTATTAATTGACCTACTGTATTAACAAACTTCTGAGAACGTTTTTTAAACTTTCAATTTTTCAATTCTGGATGACGACAAAGAAGAAGTTTAGGCGCAAGACAGGTAGAAATGTAGAAAACAATTTTCGGAATGAAGAACTTTATTTGCGTTCTAAAATAGGTATTGAGTGCAAAGAAAATTATTCAGATTTTTTCAGACTTTTAGTTGTTTTGGGGTGCTCACAACAGTGCTTACAGCCCGTTTGTTTGTTAGAAGATGGCAGAATTGGAATTTGAGTCAAAACCTGATTATCTCAAAACCAGGTTTTAATTTCGAATTCTACCTTTTTGGTGGGAAGATGGATATGCCCATTGGCCTGTTTGTTTGCAGAATTGGAATTTGAGTCAAAACTTGATTATTTTAAAACCAGGTTTTAATTTTGAATTCCACCTCTTTGGTGGGAAGATGGATATGCCCATTTATGCCCATTTTGGTGGCATATTCGGGTTTTGATGGTATAACCCAATTTTGAAATGAGTGTTCCAAACAGTGGAGAATGGTCAAAACCTAATTATCATCTTCCAATTCCTGCCATCTTTCAGCTATGCCCATTTTGGTGGCATATTCGGGTTTTGATGGTATAACCTGATTTTGAAATGAGTGTTCCAAACAGTGGAGAATGGTCAAAACCTGATTATCATCTTCCAATTCCTTCCATCTTCCGGCAAACAAACGAAATGAATAGTGAAAGTCAATGGAGAGAATTCAAAATAGCAAGTTAATAATAGATGTGTTAATTGCTTAGAAGATTTTACTAGTGGAAAAAAGGGGTGCTCACAATGTCTGTGCGAGTTCATTTCATAAGATATTTCAAAAGAAATAATGAGATGCAGCCTAAAGTTATCTTCGACTAGGTTTTAAGTAACAAAAAGAACTTATGGATGAAGAAAAATAACATATTACATGAAAAAGTAGAATATTTGTTTGAGTGCTTGTCTTCTTGACAAAGAAGGATATAAAAGTGTGTCATAAATATTTTTGCAAGACTATATAGAAAGAATTCTAGGGAGAAAAAAACAAAGTATTACATTGAGGAATTTAACCTTGTATGTGATCATTAACAAAAAGCATACATAAGAATGAATATCTTTTGGAGAGTAAAAATTATAATAGATCAATGTTACGAATTAATGTGGAATTCGAAGGTGGAGAGAGCTAAGAGAAGCTTCAAAAGAGAGAGTTTGTATCTTGCTCTTTTGCTTTAATAGAAAAGCACTTTAGTTTTCATTATGATGCCTACTAGAACATCAAGTTCAAGTATGGTTGTGTTCTAGTTGATGCTACTCTACTAGAACATCAAGCGTTTGTCATAAAGAATTTTGCAAGACTATATGGGAAGAATTCTAGGGAGAAAAAAAGAAGTATTACATTGAGGAATTTAACCTTGCATGTGATCATTAACAAAAAGCGTACATAAGAACGAATATCTTTTGGAGAGAAAATCATAATTTCTCAGTGTTAAGAATTAATGTAGAATTGGAAGGTGGAAAAAGCCAAGAGAAGCTTCAAAAAAGAGAGTTTGTATCTTGTTCTTTTGCTTTAATAGAAAAGTACTTTAGTTTTCATTATGATGCCTACTAGAAGCTTAAGCTCAAGTATGGTTGTATTCTAGTTGATGCTACTCTACTAGGTTTATTTATGGAGGGGACAATTGAGAAAGTTTGAGAACTCGTTATCACTTTGAATAGGAGAAGTGGAAAGTAAAAGGCATATTTTTGTTTGTGGGTGCATTAAATTGCATCAAAAATGTCTCCACCACGTCAAGGAGGTTGAAAAGGTGGAAGAAGTAAGTTAATTTATTGTCAATGCCTATTTTTATTGAAATTTAAGTTTAATATGGGGTTTAAATCAAATTTTGTTCTCAAAGCCTCTTTGATTAAAATTTAAGTTTAATTAGGGTTTTAAAATAAATTTTATTTTAATTTCAAGGAAAGAATGATCCCCCTCAACCAAAACCTCCACCATCTCCTCATGAAGAAGTTAATGAAGAAATTAACGAAGAAAATGTAGCCCAACCTTCTCCATCAATCCAAAGACCCCCACCAAGAATGCAAGATAATTTGATTAACCAAATAGAAAGTGGCAAAAATGAATTAGAAGCTTTGATTGGGAGGTTGAAATAATCTACTGCTACAAATCATGGAAGGACAACACTTGCAAAATCATTGGAATCAATCTTGATCCACATAGGCTCAGTTAGTGGGCAACTTAATATATGGTTAAACAAATGAGAAGAACAAAAATAATACTATGCGGATAAATTATCATATGAGGATGTAAAAATGAAAAAAATAACCAAAGATGGCATTTGCCAAGCTCTTTGTAAATCCTAAAAAAGAATAAAAATCTTAGAACTACTTGTAGGAGGTTTCTAATCCATTGGTGTCAGCGTGAAGAAATAAAAAATGACTTTTGGGACCGATGGTGGATGGTTATTATTACCCCTCCCTATAAAAATCATGAGGTCCCATTATATTGTTTGAGGAAACTCTATTGTAAGTTTTTCCTCTGGGATAATGTAGCTAGGGTTCCCATTGGCAAACTACATGTCGAGCACGTTAGTGTTCCTTCTATTGTGAAGTAACATGTGGAGGTGGACACACTAGGCACGATTAGTGCTCTGACACAAACTCTCATACAGTGTGACACTCCTTTAGTTAAGAGTGAGCATGGTCAGTCTTCGAGGGCCCATATTTGTTGGTCATGTGGATCCTTTTACACATATGGTACTGCTGACAAACAAGGAGATGATGATGGAATGATGACTGATGATTTTCTCAATGGAATATTTGGCATTGATACACGTGTAAATATTTGCAAGTTTCTTTAATTTAATTTATTATATTTAAATTATGAATGAATGAATATAACTAAATTAGTATCTAATGATTATGATCAAAATTCAAGGTCAGAGTGTCGATGGCAATGACAGTGTTCCCCTAACCTCCTTTTACACGACATCATCTAGTCCACAAGTATGTATCGAATAAAGCATTACAATTATTACATGTGAGTAGTATGTAATTATATGAATGGTTGTCTCATAACTTATTGTACATGTGAATTAGTTTACTTTTGCACCCTCGATGTTTACACCAGACAGTGAAGGACATCATGTCACTTTCACAAAGGTATCTTTATTTGCATGTTAATTTTATTTACTTGATTTAATTTGATTAATAAATGAATGAATAACTATATTAGTATAAAAGTTATGATCAACATTTAGAGTCAAAGTATTTATGGCAATGGTCATATTCCTTCACCCGCCTTTGTCAACACATCATAAACTCCACAAGTATATATCTAATAAAGCATTATAATTATTACACATGAGTAGTGTGTTATTATATGAATGGTTGTCTTATAGTTTACCATACATGTGCATCATTTTATTGGTGGGCCCTCAACGTTGCCACCACACACTGAAGGACGTCTTGGCACTTTCATGAAGGTACTATTCATTCATTAGTGGGGTTGTAAAAAAATATAGGTATTCTTGATAAATACAAAATATGTGATATTGCTATCAGGATTCAGCTGTGTAGTGTTTTGAGTCAAACTCATTGACCCATGATTCATGAGTAGTGGTTCAAATGAACCCATATCTCATGAGAATGAATGGAACACTTAGCACTCATTGGATCTAGGTGATGCTCACAGAGGTGAAGCACCGGGACTTCCCGGGAGGTCACCCATCCTAGTACTACTCTAGCTTGAGCGCGCTTAACTACAGAGTTTCCTCCATGGTTAAACCCACTCTGCTTGCAACCTCATTTGCAAAACCTTCACCAAGTGTTGTGCCTTATGAACCACTCATTAGAAAGCCCCTTAAGCTCATCAATTGATAAGTAGGAGATATTTTCAACACCAAGTCAAATTGTGATATTGCTATCAGGATTCAACTGTGTAGTGTTTTGAGTCAAACTCATTGACCCATGATTCATGAGTAGTGGTTCAAACGAACCCATCTCTCATCAGAATGAATGGAACACTTAGCACTCATTGGATCTAGGTGATGCTCACAGATGAGTGCTAAGTGTTCCATTCATTCTCATGAAAGATGGGTTCGTTTGAACCACTACTCATGAATCATGGGTCAATGAGTTTGACTCAAAACACTACACAGTTGAATCCTAATAGCAATATCACAATTTGACTTGCTGTGGAAAATATCTCCTACTTATCAAATACAAAATACTTTTTTTGTTTCATTTTCAGTTGTTGACATCAAATAATCATCCTGATGTTTGTCACTCTTTGGATTGTGGGGTTGCTGCAGTTGTAGCGAGTTTTGGAGCATTGACCGAGTTATGAAAGAGATTATTTAATTTTAATTATTGTTTTAATAGTTTGTATTGAATTTTTTTAATGATATTCATGTATGTGTTTTAATTATTATTTTGATTGATTTTTGTAGAGACTTGTTACTCTAGATCATCAGTGTGCCCCTCCCGTGAATGAACATAGTGACTATTTTTTAGTGACAAGCGAATATTCTATTTTATGAAATCGTATAATTCAATTTCAATATATATTAATTATTGACGTTTATACTTTTGATTTTGTCAGCTAGAGATCCAGAAGATTCTAGACAGGAGGACGAGTGAGTGCACTCAGAAGACTCCAGTATCCACTGCATCTATATCCATGCAATGTTCGAAGGCAGCTCAAGATTTGTTTTCTTCCCCTCGTAGGAAAGGACTAGATTAGAGATATATATTGTACACATATATGGCATTATTGGACAGATTTTTTGTATATTGTATATGTGACACGTTCTACATCCATTTGGATTTCAAGAAGCCAATTTAACTGTATTAGATATATTACATGTATGACATTATTGGACATATCTATTTGGATTCATGCCTTACAAATATTTATAGTTTGTGTTTTAAGTATGAAATTCATGTCTCGTGTGTATTGATGTATACTACTTCATGTTTATGTGGATATCTTATACTTTGTAGATTTCTCCATTTGCATCTCTCCTAGTTATCATACATTACCTATATATTCAGGCACATCTACTTTGTATTCATTGAATCATTTTGATCATTATTGAATCATTCAATTGACCATATCATATTTGTCTCTCTTGTGCTATCAATTGAGATTCTAGATCTTGGCATTTTCATTATTTGCCTTAGGCAAATTATTACATAGTATCAGAGCGATATCAAAATTCTTACATGGTATCAGAGCCATAGGAGTTTCATTGTATAGCCTATTTGGAGAGAATTTTATTGTAGGTCAAAATTGGATCTTGCTGGTGCAAATTAGAGGTTGGCATCACATTGAGAAGGTCCAAAAACTAATAAATTGACTTTTGTTTCATCCAAATTAGGCATTTGAGGCCAAATCTAGAGCCATTTGAATTTTTAAGGTGCGGCGGCGGCAATTCAAAAAAATAATTTTAGAGGCGATTTTCAAGCAGCGATATCTCAGTCATCCAGACTCTTTTTTTTGAGCAATTATTTTTGTTTTTGGGTAGAATTCCACGATCTACACAATGGTGCAAGTGGTTTTTGATCTCTATTTTTTTTCTTTTATGAAAATTGCAAATCCTAATTTTTACAACTTTAGAGTCTTCATTCGAGCTCATATGGACACATTTTCAGGTGCTATTTTTTTTGAAGTGCGTGATTTTTTTTGTCTACTTTCCATATCTGGTATCAGTTTGGATAAATTTTGAGTAGACATAGTACTTTCAGTATTTGATCTATTTGGCCTATTTTGTCAATTGTAATTGATTGGATCCTTGAGTGATCTTGTGCCTTATCTTGTTGAGTCTTCTATAGCTTCATATTCTTTGTTGTAAACATCAAAATCAGAAGTCTACTTTGGTTCATTTTGACAAGTGACAATTATACACGCACTATATATAAAGTTCCAAAAACATCTATTTTGGGGGGGTTCTTTATTTCATTATATTTTGGGGGTGCATTGATTTTCTAATCTCATTGTTTCATGTGAGAAGTGCATCATGGATGGTTTAATTAGGTTGAGAAGAGGAAACTATAAGAAATGGAGTGAATTGGTTCTTTCTCATCTTTGTGAGTAAAACTTGTTGCCCTATTTGTATGAGTATAGACCTACTAGTCCTTCTTTCAATTGGAACTCTTACACAAAAGTTCTTAATGTTATGTATTGAAATATGGATATGGATGTTATGGATTCCCTTGATGACTGCGAAGATCAAACAAAGACTATTCCTGATCTTTTGACTGTCCTAAATCTCTTAAGGGTTGTCATTTATGGAAATACTTATGTTGGAGTGATCGCATGAAGTGATTATAAGTATGGGAGACACAGTCATGAAAATGACTAAGTACAAAATCAGAATAACTATATACTACAATATTGTTTTGGTAATCCAAGGTAATATATGATGTATTATGGTTTGCGAAGTTATAGGAAGACATTTTTGGATATGTACAAGCTTCAGTTAAGGTCACACGTGTTTTTGTGTTGATATCAATAAGATATAGTGATATAAAGGTATGCGAAGATAGAGAAACAGTGAATTAGGGTATATGAACAGTCGTGATGATTGAGGGAAGGTTAGATGGAATGGTAACGTGTTAAGTCAAATGAAAGTTGTATATTGTAAAAAATTTAGTAATACAAGATCACCGACTCTACATTTATCATTTGTATAAGTAATTGTTATGTTTTGTATTGTATTTGTGAGCTGACTGGATGGTAGAATTGATATAGTATAGAGTGTTTTGTGGAAGCGATAAGTGTGAAACTATGATGATGTGATGGATGAAAATTTGGGATATTAGAGAGAGCTGACAGCAGATGCAAGATCAGTGATTGACAAAGGCTATTGTGAATTATAACTAGAACTATCAAAGCATAGCATATGCTTGTATTGTTCACTACTTGAAGAACACTTTTGTAGCAGAGTTTTGATTCTAAGAGTTGTAATCTCACCACACCTTTAATAGGGTTTTTGTATACCCCTAATAGGGTTTTCTATTCCTCTAACAAGGAAATGTACTATGTAATACTCAGCTCCTAACAAGGCTAGATCTCCTAAGAGGGATTCTATATTTTAGTGCATAGTTATGGGTACCATCCCCACCGGGGTTTTTCCTTGGCCAGGATTTCCTCAAAAACAAATAATGGTTTTATGAGTTATGTGTTATGTGTTTATGTTCTTTTCATTTCAAAATTGATATGGTTTATTTGCAATTGGTTGAAATAAGTTAAAGTGATGTAATATTGATTCACCCCCCCTTTGAGTATTACTTAATCCTAACAATTGGTATTAGAGTTATTGGCCCTTGGAGAGAAAACCTAACTTAAGGGAGATCATAATGGATTTAGAAATTTTGCAAGAGAACTTTGAAGCAGCACTTGATGACCTAGATAAAGAAAAGGTTGAGAATGGCGAATTGAAATTCAAATTAAGAAGAGCAGAAGGTTTCATTAAAAAACTAAAGGAACAACTTGAATTTTCAAGAAGTTGGAGACAAGACCTTATGGATAAGATCAAAGAAGATTCATACAATGATACATCAGACAAAGTAAAGAAGCTGGAGAAAGAAAAAGAACAAATTAATCTTCTGATGATTAAAGAAATTCAATTGAAAAGGATGCAAGATACAAAGTTGAAGAGACACTAAAAGAAGAAAATGTGCAGATAGGACAAATGAAGACTGAACTTGATCACTACAAGGATAAATGTTAGGAATTGGAGAAGTACAATCAGATCATAAAAGGTGAACTCACTCAATCCAAATTGTACATTGAGAAGTTACGCATGGGCAGTGATAAAATTGATGAACAAAGAGAGAGACAAAAACCTAAAGGAGACATGACTGGAATTGGATACAATGAAGGAGAATGTTCTAAGACCAATGATGAAACACATGAAGCAAAAACTAAAGATAAACCTACTTTTGAAAGGCCTAAAGATCAGATTAGACCTTTTAGAGGTATATGCTTTGGATGTAACAAAGTTGGACACAAGAAAAGAGATTGCAGAGGTAAAGGCCCTTTCAAACCCTTTATTGGTTATTGTTATCATTGTTATGCATATGGACATAAGAGAGAAAAATGTAGGAAACCAGATTATTCAAGGAACAGACAAGATTACATCAGAGAAGAGTTAGTAGCTAATATCACATGATACAAATGCAATAATCTTGGGCATACTGCAAGGTATTGTAAGTTGTAGGTTAATCAGGATAAAAGACCACCTACATGTTTCAAATGCAACAACTTAGGACACATAGTGAAGTTTTGTAGATATAATGGAATGGACAAAAGAAGAGGACCACCTCCTGTCGTGTGGTTATAAAGAAGAATATTGGCGACAGTGGTAAAAGTCTTAATGAGTACATGGATGAGTTTAAGAATCATTTCAAGAAACTAGAAAATGAAGATGATGGTATGATATGGAAGGTAAAATATTTCAATAAGGCATTGGTTCAGGGAGAGACAATAGATACTACTATGTCTTCGCATGATGATTACATTGCTACATCGACCTAGAAGGTTGCATGGCCTTAGGGGGAGCATTGGATGTAGATAACAGAATATATCCAGCCCCTAATTATGTGGAATAAGCTCATGTGAGCTTAGATATGGTATGTACAAACACAATGGAGTTTATGTTTGTGATCGCAACACCTAGAGATTCATATCCTATTATTGTGAAATTTATGTTGAGCTACTTGTGATTAATGCATTCACTCACCTTACAATGGATAAAACACCTTGAAGCATATCATTTTTGCACCATTTGATTAGTAGTGACCAAGGAGAACATAGTTAAAAAGCACTCCAACTATCTAGCATCTACATTGCGTGATTGTTTGAAGTAGAAATTCCAAAATTCGGTGTATTAAAGGTATTTAGATCATATACTCTTTCAAGAAGATATGGATTTGCCTGTGATATTTGATGTTGTTGATAGACCAAGGTATAAGTTTAAGAGGTACCCGTTTAAACCTTGTGAGGATGATCCGAAAGGAGCATTTTCGCAAACCCCTTACAACATGTTACACATTGAAGATATTAGGGCTTACATTCACTGCAAGTATGAGACTATAGGGGATGTAGAGATCTATCAGGAATTAGATGAAATGATAGAGTATGATGGAAAGATGAAAGAGGAGTTCAAACATTTGGAAGACCAATCTATCATTAAGTTAACCCTTCTTAATCAGTTCTACGAAATTGAATGGTTCGAGACCATTCTAAGCAGAATCCATGATCAATTCATTTGGATAGGAGAGCAACCTGTTAAGATATGTAGCCAGATGATTCATGAGATAACTAGATTGGACAATATTGGAGCCCTCCTAGTAGCAGATAAAAATATCAGGAAACAAGTAGAAACCCTAACTCATTCTAAGTGGGATAAGAGAGCTATGACCGCAAATGACATCTTTTAGTAAGATGTGAGATTGGTAGCAATGCTACTAGGATATAAGTTGTACTACAACAACAAACCTAATTCTATGTCAGCAGGGGTAATTATGATGGCCTACAGAATGGTTAAGGAAAACACAAAATATAACCTATATGAGATCCTAGCACAACAGTTCTTGGAGAATGTGAATATTATCAAGAAGGACAAGTCAAAAGAATTCAAGTTTGGTTCACTTCTGATCCACATGTACATCTACATTGAGCAAAAATTTCCTAGAATGCACCCTAGAGCATGGAAGGATAGTCTACCTACTGGTATACAAATCTCAGAATTCTATCGAAGACATAATAAAAATTGGGTAGATGGCGAGCTATTTGCAATGACTAAAATTATTCAAAGGGAAATGAAGGAGATATATAAGATACCTAAGGAGATAGTTGAGAAATATAAAGACACAATCTGTTTCATGGTTGAAACTGACTGTGTGTGCTTTGAAGCAGTTGAACCAAGAAAGAAATGGTGCTATCCCATGGGGTATGAGGTTAGTTCTGAGGTTATCACAATGCAAGTTTAACATGTACTAGCAGCTGAGATAGACACATCTGAAGAAAGATGGGGAACTTACTGGGAAAAGTCAGCAAAAGTTAGAGAAGAATAGGATAAAGGGACAAGGAAGAGGAAGATTGAGAAAATGGTTGATGACACTGCTGCAAAGGTAGGAATTACAAAGGAGCATCTGAAAGAAGTAAGAACAAAGATGTCAGAAGGATCTTCTAGCTTGGAAATTGAGGCACCTACTCCTTTTGAAGCTGAAAAGATAGTAAGTCCTGCTCCTGGTATAATAGATTTATCAATCACTCCTGAAAAGATTGCACAAGAGGTTGCACTTGCAAGCACACCTAGGAGATCTACAAGATCTAAAAAACCAATAAGCCCTAAGAAATAAAAGGTAGAAGTAGAAATAAAGAAGAAAGAGGACAAGGTGATTGAGAAGAAAGAGGGAAAATAAGTACATAAGAGGCCATAAGATCTATGGGAGCCGGATATCTAGATGTTACAAAAGAGAGTAATAAGAGATGGAAATCTGAAGACAGTAAATAGATACTATGAAAGGTATGATTCTGACAATCAAGCAGTAATTGAGGATATAGTAATTGAACACTTATTAGTCTACAAGAATAATTTGTTAGAAATTGAGGTCAGTATTACTAAGGACTTGTATAGCAAGTGGGAAATAAGAAAATAGTTAGCACATTCAAAAGATGAGACCATAAGAAATAAGGCTATTGAAGACATGTTTCCTATAGTCTTCATACAAGAGAGGGAGAGAATCATCAAAGAGTTGAAACCTCTATTGAGAACAAAGGCCAGACTTGTGAAGATAATGGCAAGGAAGTATGATGAGGTTATAGAAGACACACAAAATGCATTGGACCAAATTCTTATGTGCAACATGCCTAAGAAGACGTCACCTCCCAAGGTTACCAAGCCTACACCTTTAGGAATGGGAGAAATCTCTAGGACAGCTGAAGAGAGTGAGGAAGCAAGCGAAGTTGACAAGCAACTAGACTTCTTCATTTTTGGTATGCCTATATCATTAGACACGTCACTTGATTTAAATGACCCATTTCAAGAAAATATGGAAAGTGCAATGATAGTAGAAGAGGAAGGATAGAAAGAGGAAGAACATATAAAATAAAAATAGGAAGAGAAAGAACAAGAGAAGGAAAAACAACAAGAGGAAAAGTAGGAAGAAGAGACAACAACAAAAGAAGAAGAAGAGGTAAGAATTGAGCTTAAACAAGAACAGGATACCTCCTCCACCCTATTGTTGGAAAGTATGGCCAAACCAGGGAGCAAAAATGTAGAAAGCATGGATGAGGATGAACTCATGAGGTTATCCTTCATGGAATTCACTAAGGAAAAGGAAAGGTCAGAACAAAAGGGGGATAAGAAGGTAAAGGTGATTGCTAGGGCAGTAGAGACTATGAATAAAATACTCCCTACACCTCTCACATTTCAAGGAAAGGATGATGCAGAGAACTTGAACTTAGCATTGGACAACTTTGACAGTCATTTTGAGTCACTGTTGAAGATCACAAAAGATAAGGCTGAGAAGAGATACTTAGAAAAGAAGTTGAAGGAAGTTTTCTAGTCTATCTCATGGGACTTGGACATTCTGAAAACAACTACAATCAAAGCTAAAAGTTGTGTGGCACAAGGAAGAAAGGTATATAGCTATTGCATAAATCCTATCAAACATGTTAAGAATATTGAAGATATCATAGCCAAGGACAGGGATACATTAGAAAACATAATGGACAATTGTGAAACCTCTTCACAAACTGTGTTGGAAATGGAGAAGCAAACATCCAAGATTTTGGATAAGATAAGTTCTTTGAATACAGAGAAAAGGATAGTAGTGGAAAGATTTGGTTTGCTCAAGAGTTTAATCACTCCTAAGCTTTCAATTCTTGAAGCTCGTCTCACAAAGATGGAGAAGATAGAAGGATCAATGACAAACTTTGTACCCACTAAGTTGAAGGAAATAGAGACCGCATCTTATACACAAAATGGACTGATCCATGTTAGTGAACTTCTGATCAAGTCATGGGATCATGAAGTGAAAACCTTGGAAGACTCTTTCCAAGACATTTTGAATCTAGTGAGTAAGCACTAAGTCTTTTGTGCTTAAAATTTTGAAATTTTGCAAGTACCTTTTCCATTTATGTCAAAGGGAGAGGAAGAGAATATAAAAATGAGAAGAGGAAAAAGAATTAAATAAAAAAATAGAGAGAGAAAAAGAGAAAAGAAGAAAGGATATGTGTATAGAGAAGTAGAAGGAAGATAGTGTTTTGACACTTAGTCATTTTTCGCTAGGTGTTGCCATCAATGCCAAAGGGAGAGATTATTGGCAAGTGATGATTTGAGAGCACTAGGGATCACTTAAGGGTTTTCATTTATGCAAACACTTATGTGGGAGTGATCGCATGAAGTGATTATAAGTATGGGAGACACAGTCATGAAAATGACTAAGTACGAAATCCGAATAATAGTATACTGCAATACTGTTTTGGTCAGCGAAGGTAATATATGATGTATTATGGCTTGCAAGGTTAGAGGAAGATATTTTAGGATATGTATAAGCTTCAAAAAATGTCACACATGTTTTGATGTTGATATCAATAATATACAATGATATGAAGGTATGCGAAGATAGAGAAACAGTGAATCAGGGTATATGAACATTCACGATGATTGAGGGAAGGTTAGATGGAATGGTAACGTGCTAAGTCAGATGAAATTTGTATATTAGCGAAACTTTGGTAATACAAGATCGTCGAATTTACATTTATCATTTGTATAAGTAATTGCTATGTTTTGTATTGTATTTGTGAGCCGACTGAATGGAAGAATTGATATAAGTATAGAGTATTTTGTGGAAGCGATAAGTATGAAACTATGATGATGTGATGGATGAAAATTTGGAATATTAGAGAGAGTTGATAGAAGATGCTAGATCAGTGATTGACAGAGGCTATTGTGAATTATAACTAGAACTATCAAATCATAGCAGATGTTTATATTGTTCACTACTTGAAGAACACTTTTGTAATAATGTTTCGATTGTAAGAGTTGTAAGCTCACCACACCTTTAATAGGTTTTTTGTATACCCCTAACAGGGTCTTCTATTCCTCTAACAAGAAAATGTACTATGTAATACTCAGCTCCTAACAAGGCTAGATCTCCTAATGGGGATTCTATATTTTAGTGCATAGTTGTGGGTACCATCCCCACCGGGGTTTTCCCTTGGCCAAGGTTTCCTTGAAAACAAATAATGGTGGTATGAGTTATGTGTTATGTGTTTATGTTCTTTCCATTTCAACATTGATCATAGGTTTATTTTCAATTGGTTGACGTTTAATTTAAAGTGTTTTAATACTGATTCACCCCCCCCCCCCCTCTCAATATTACTTAATCCTAACAGTTTGTAGTTGTTGGACTATGTTTTGTCTTCAAGCACTCACCCTCCTTGGAGGAGATTATTCATTATGGGGGGATATCATGTCTCCTTGTTTCCTTCCATTGGGGGGATTCTTTATTGTATATGAATTACGTATGTCATAATGGGGGGGGGTCTTGATTACTCCATCCATGCATCTTGTTTGTTTTTCATCTCTCTTTTTGGGGGAGGGTTTTTCCCATTAGCTTTTCCCTCTTTCTCCACTTTATGAGAGATAGCATTGAATTTCTCGTGCACATTGTACATGAGTACCTAACATGACCTAGTAGTCGGGACCCATCATGAATTGTCATCTAGCCTTGTGAGATTAAGTGCATTCCCCTAAGTTACACTTAAGGGGGGTGTTGGTGTATTTAATTATTCCTAATTAAACTTTACTTAAGTTTACTTAGGATAATGCATTTTCATATTAGTTGTCATTGAGACACCTAGGAGTTTGCATTTCATTTTAGCACATGGTGTAGGAGAATTTCCACTTTAGGTGTGAGATCCACCTTTAGTGCTCTTATCACATTATCATCCTCTCATTATTGCACATGTTGCACATACTTTGTTGTATAGTGGAGGTTGATCCACCTTTGGTGGACATGTGATTACACCTAGTGTGATTGATAGGTTATCATTTGCATCTCTCCTAGTTATCATACATTGCCTATATATTCAGACACATCTACTTTGTATTTATTGAATCATTCAATTGACCATATCATATTTGTCTCTCTCGTGCTATCAATTGAGCTTCTAAATCTTGGCATTTTCATTCTTTTCCTTAGGCAAATTCTTACATGGTATTAGAGTGATATCAAAATTCTTAAACATGTCTTATACTTATGCTTGCACATATCTATGTATATTATTATTGTATGATTCATACTTTATGGAAATACATATATTTTATTTAATACAACTTTAGTACTACTTATTTTAGCTCAAATGGTTTATGCATAAGGTGATTCAATGTACATCAATATATGACTATCTAACATAATATGCTATTCTTTGTTGGCTTTGTAGTTTATTCATTCTTAAGTAATTGGTTGGAAATCTTATGGTTGATGTAGTTCCATAGTAGTAATTTTATTTTGAGGTCCTAGAAACACAAAAACCATCAGAAGAATACCAAGGGCTCATCAAACAGAGTGGGCATGGATGAGGCTACCAAGATCCACCATTTGTTCAACTAGAGGGACACCTCACTTGTAACCAAGGTGTAACAAGACGCAACACAACCTTAGTGCTTTGGAAACCAATTAATTTTGGATAATCTCAATATGAAAGGACCAAAAATAGATGAGGCTCATTAGATAAACCCAAGGGAACCATTCAATGAGACCCAACACAAAATTCTACACCATTTTATTTGTAGACACCAACTAGACAACTTGAGCCAAATACGACAACATACCTTACCAAGGCTTGGGACATCGAATTTATGATGTTTACAATCTATAAATACCTTAATTCACTCAAAACCACCATTGACACAATTCCATCAACACAATTTCATCAAACCATTTAGTATCATTTGCTTCAAAGTGACAACTAGGTCTTGTAGCCATATTTAGAGGGGCTTTCACCATAACTTCCTACCCTTTGACCATAGACCAAAATAGGGACCCTATTCAAAAACCTTTTTGGATTTTTTTTAACATATGTAGAACTTGGCATGGGGTCTTTTGGCACAGATTGGTCAGTGTTTTACTTATCATAGTTTTTTTTTTTTTTTTTTTGGGGGGGGGAGCAATTAGGCCTCTTTTACAAAGAGACTACCCTCACAAGATCTCCAAATTAAACCAGTTCTTGGAACATGTTTAATTTGCCTCCAAACTAAATATTCCACCTTTATTTAGTGTCTAAACCTCTCAAAATGACACAACACCACCTACTTGCATTCACAACCATAGGAAAAATACTGATTTTCATGGTATAAATAGTGCTAGGGCATAAAATTTCTAACAAAAAACATGTCCTCCTCACTTTAGAACACCATAAATGTTTATAGCATTAAAAGACCTTCCAAATCCCAAAGTTGTAGTTTTTTTTAATGGTGAAACATATCCCAAATTGTCTAATTTCTTCACAAACCCTTGACAGTGAGGGTTTCCTCACAGTTTTGGTAGAAATTCCTCTAACTTCCTTATTCCTCCATGTAAAGGGCTCAAATCAGTTAAAAATCATAGAAGATTCACCCTCCTTCAAGTCCCTGCAAGATTTGGACCAAATAAAAGCAATATGAATCGTAAAAAAACTTGTGATGAATAAAAACACAATCACATTTTCTAAAAAAATAGACTTTTTTTTATGTTTCTTCTTTCCAATCACCATCAACCCTCTAACCTCGACTAAGAGAGATTTTAAACTACACTTGAATCAAATTCTAATGGTTGGAACCAATTCCAACCACCCCAACCGTTAGATTACATCATTTTGTACAATTTGTTATTGACAACATTTGTAAAGTTGCAATGCAACTTTTGCACTTTTTGAACTTATGAAACAAAAGTTATTGTATTGAATCAAAATTATTCTAAACAACCTATTTTGACCTTAAGTTCCCAAATACAACCTTATTACATCAATATTTATAATTTGGCTTAGTTTGAACTTGAATGGCCTTATACGCCTACATGACCTCAATGGCACAAATTGCCTTACAATTTGGATTCAATAGATGTAACAGGTCCTTAGGACCTTATTTAACACAAAAAAATAAAAATCAAATAACCTTATTACATGAATTCAACAAAAAAACCCAAAATGGTCCATAGTCACTTCAAGAAAAACTTAGTGCTCTTGCACCATCATTGAAGACTCAATAATTTTGAACATGCCTTTAATGCACTTTTGAATCATCAAGGGCATGGAATTAACCTTTCAAACACAAGGCTTTAGATCAACCAGCACCTAGGTGGATTATTTTGACCTAGAGTAGAAAATAATGTAACACACACCTTAAGGGACGCACCGGTATGATGTGGTTCAAAATGTTTGAACAAGTTGTGAGTCCTAACAAGGTTGTTCTTTGCATTTACTTTCCCATAAAATATGTTGCATAGAGAGTTTGATGCCATGATGAACTATTTCAAAGACAAGCAATGTAGCAACTTTCATCTCTGGGATATTGCAAGATTTGGAAAGAAATGAGAAGTAGTTTCCACTTTTGAATGAGGTAGAATATAATGAAATTGAGAGAGTATTGTTTGGGCATCAGTAACATGATCCTGTAGCATATGACAAATCACTAATATGTTGCACAAGCTCCAAAAAATGGTTTGCCAAAGTTCATTGATTTTTGTGCTTAGCCTAAGGGACACTTCGATCCAAAGTGGTCTGGAACATTTGAACGACTTGGTGAGTGAGATGAGTTCATTCCTAGCATTTTCAAAACTAAATTGAGCTATTGGCACAAATGGTTTGAGGCCAAGAAGAACCATTTTAAAGATATGTAATGTTGTGCAACTTTCAATTAAGTTACATTGCAAGATTTAGCAATAACTGAGATTGGGTTGCCAATTTTAAATGAGGTCAAATCTTCCAAAACTAAGATAGGTTTTTGTGGGTGTTAAAAATATGATCCTATAGTACCTAACATATCATTGATATGTCACATGAGCTCTAAGAAATATCCCACTAAAGATTGTTGATTTTCGTGCTTAGTGCACCTTAAGGGGCACTTCTATTCGAAGTGGTCTGAAATGTTTGAGTGACTTGGTGAGTGAAATGAGTTTTTTCCTAGCATTTACATGGAAAAATGAAGCTATTGTCATAACATTTTTGAGGTCAGGACAAACTATTTCAAAAATACCCATAGTTGCAACTCTAAACTCAGTCACATTCCAAGTTTTAGCAACAAACGAGATTGGGTTGCCAATTTCAAATGGGGTCAAATCTCCCAAAATTGAGAGGTTTTTGTGGGCATCAATAATATGATCCTATAGCACTTGAAATATTATTCATACATTTCATGAGGTCTAAGAAAGGACTTGTCAAAGATTACCGATTTTTGTGCTAAGTGCACCTTAAGAGTCACTTTGGTCTGGACTAGTTTGGAACGTTTGAGTGACTTGGGGAGAGAAATGAGGTTGTTCATAGAATTTACCTAGCCAACTAGATATATTGGCATAAATGATACAAGGCCATGACAAACTATTTCAAATATACGCATAGTTGTAACTTTCAACTGAGTCACATTACAAGTTTTGGCAAAGATCGAGATTGGGTTGCCATTTTCAAATGGGGTTGAATCTCCCAAAACCAAGAGAGGTTTTTGTGGGAAGTAAAAAAATGATCCTATAAAACATATCAGGTCATTGACACATTGCATGAGCTCCAAGAAATGACCTATCAAAGTTTTCCATTTTTTGCACTATGTGCACCTTAAGGGTCACTTCGGTCTAGAGTGGCTAGAAATGTTTGAGAGAATTGGCGAGCCAAACAAGGTTGTTCCTAGAGTTTACCCCACCATCTAGATCTTTTGGTGTGGATGCTTTGATGAGAAGATGAACCATTTCAAGGATACGCACAAGTTCAACTTTCAATTGAGTCAAATTGCAAGTTCTAGCAACGATTGAGATTGGGTTGTCAATTCCAAACGGGGTTAAATCTCCCATAACTAAGAGAGGTTTTTGAGGGCATTAGCAACATGATATTGTAGCACATAATAGATTGTTCATACTTTGCATGATCTATAAGAAATGATCCACAAAAGATCATTGATTTTCATGCTTAGTGCATCTTAAGTGTACCTTTGGTTCGGCATGGTCTGAAACATTTGAGCGACTTGGTGAGATAAATAAGGTTATTCCTAGTGTTTACCCAGCCAACCAGAGTTGTTGATGAATATGGTTTGAGGATAGGATAAATTTTTTCAAAGATACACACAATTGTAACTTTCAAATGAGTCACATTGCAAGTTTTGGCAACGACCGAGATTGGGTTTTCAATTTCAAACAGGGTTGAATCTCCCAAAACTGAGACATTTTTTGTGGGCGTCAATAACACGATCCTCTAGTACATGACAGATCATTGATATTTTACATGAGCTTTGAGAAACGACCCTTTAAAGATTACTATTTTTTGTACTTAATGCACCTTAAGGGTCACTTCAGTCTAGAGTGGTCGAGAACATTCGAGTGACTTGAAAATCCAAATGAGGTTGTTCTTAGTGTTTACCTAGCCAATTTGAGCTATTGGTAGAGATAGTTTGAGGCTAGGACAAAGCGTTTCAAAGACACACATAGTTGTAACTTTCAAGTAAGTCACATGCAAGTTCTGATAATGACTGAGATTGGGTTTCTGATTTTAAATGGGGTTGAATCTCCCAAAATTGAGATATTTTTTGTGGGCATCAACAACATGATCCTACAACATCTGGCAGATTGTTTATACATCAGAGCTCTGAGAAATGACCCGTTAAAGACTACCAATTTTTGTTCTTAGTGCACCTTAAGGGGCACTTCGGTCCAGAGTGGTCTAGGATGTTTGAGAGACTTGGAGAGTGAAACGAGGTTGTTCATAGTGTTTACCCAATGAAATAGAGACATTGGCACATACAGTTTGATGTCATGATAAACCATTTCAAAGATACAAATAGATGCAACTTTCAAACTAGTCACATTGCAAGTTTTAGCAATGACTGAGATTGGGTTGTCAATTTCACATGGGGTCGAATCTTTAAAAACTGAGAGAGGTTTTTGTGCAATGGAAACAAAATCATATAGCACCTAAAATATCATTGATGCATCACACAATCTCTAAGAAATGACCCATCAAAGATTGTCAATTTTTGTACTATGTGCACCTTGAGGATCACTTCAGTATGGAGTGGTCAGGAACATTTGAGCGACTTGGAGAGCTGAACGAGGTTGTTTATAGTGTTTACCAGGCCAACTATATTTATTGGCATAGATGGTTGAGGCTAGGACAAATTTTTTCAAAGATACACACAGTTGCAACTTTCATCTGAGTCACATTATAAGTTCTAGCAATGACCAATACTGGGTTGTCAATTTCAAATGGGTTAAATCTCCCAAAAATGAGAGAGTTTTTTTGTGGGTGTCAACACCATGGTCTTGTAGAACCTAATGGATAATTCATATATCACATGAGCTCCAAGAAACATCTCACCAAAGATCATTAATTTTTGTGTTTAGTGCACCTTAAGATCACTTCAGTTTGTAGTGATTAAGAATGTTCAAGCAACTTGGTGAGAAAAATGAGGTTGTTCCTAGTATTTACCCAACTAACTAGAGCTATTAACATATATGGTTTGAGGCCATGATGAATTGTTTCAAATATACACAGAGTTGCAACTTACAACTTAGTCACATTACAAGTTTCAACAACGACAGAGATTGGGTTGTCAATTTCAAATAGGTTTGAATCTCCCAAAATTGAGAGAGTTTTTTTGGGTATAAAAAACATGTTCCTATAGCAGATAATAGATGGTTAATATGTCATACGATCTCCATTAAATGGAATGTCAAAGATTGTCAATTTTTGTACTATGTGCACCTTAAGGGTCACTTTAGTCTGAAGTAGTTAGGAATGTTTAAATGACTTGGAAAGTCAAAATAGGTTCTTCCTAGCATTTACCCATCCAACCAAATCTATTGGCATAGACGGTTTGAGGCTAAGATGAATTGTTTCAAAGATACACATAGTTACAACTTTCAACTAAGTCACATTGCAAGTTTTGGCAACAACCAAGATTGGGTTGTCAATTTCAAATGGGTCCAATCTCCCGAAATTGAGAGAGGTTTTTATGGGAATCAACAATAAAATCTCATAGCAGTTGATAGATCATTCATACGTAGCACAAGCTCTAAGAAATGGCTTGTCAAAGATTACTATTTTTTGTGCTTAGTGCACCTTAAGGGTCACTTTGATCTAGACTGGTGTAAAATGTTCAAGAAAATTTGGGAGGGAAATGAGATTGTTTCTAACGTTTACCCAAATAATCAGAGCTATTAGGACTGACAGTTTGATGCCACGATGAATCATTTCAAAGATACGCACAATTATAACTTTTAACTGATTCACATTGCAAGTTCTAACAATGATCAAGATTGGGTTGCCAATTTCACATGGGGCAATCTCCCAAAATAGAGAGAGGTTTTTGTGGACATAAAAAACATGATTCTATAGAACCCGAAAGATCATTAATACATTGCATGATCTTTGATAAATCACCTATCAAATTTTTTTGATTTGTGTACTATGTGCACCTTAAGGGTCACTTCGATCCAAAGTGGTCAAGAACGTTCGAGATAATTGGGGAGCTGAAAGAGGTTGTTCCTAAAATTTACCTAGGCAATCAAAGCTATTGGCGTAGATAGTTCTAGACCATGATGAATTATTTCAAAGATAAGAATAGTTGAAACTTTTAACTAAATCACATTGCAAGTTCTAACAATGATTGAGATTGGATTTCCAATTTCAAATGGGGTCGAATCTCCCAAAACTAAGAGAGGTTTTTATGGGTGTTAGTAACACAATCCCATAGAACCTAATAGGTTATTCATATGTCACACAAGCTCTGAGAAATGACCTGTCAAATATTGCTATTTTTTATGCTTAGTGCACCTTAAGGGTGACTTTGGTCTGGAGCGGTCTGGAATGTTTGAGTGACTTGGGGTGCAAAATGAGGTTGTTCCTAGCATTTAACAATCCAACTAGAGCTATTAGTATAGATGGTTCAAGGCCATGATGAACCATTTCAAAGATACACATAGTTGCAACTTTCAATTAAGTCACATTGCAAGTTCTAACAACGATTGAGATTGGGTTGCCAATTTCAAACGGGATCAAATCTCCAAAAACTAAGAGATGTTTTTGTGGGAAGAAGAAACAAAATCTTATAGAATCTAATATATTTTTGATATTTCACATGAGCTTTTATAAATGACTTGTCAAAGATTGCCAATTTTTGTACTATGTGCACCTTAAGGGTAACTTCAATTTGGAGTGGTCGGGAATGTTCCAATGAAATTGGGAGATGAACGAGGTTGTTCATAGTATTTACCCAACCAACTAGATTTATTTCCACATATGGTTCAAGGCTAGGACAAACTATTTCAAAGATACAAAAAAATTCAACTTTCAACTCAGTCACATTGCAAGTTCTAGCAACGACTGAGATTGGGTTGCCAATTTAAAATGGAGTCGAATATTCCAAAACTAAGAGAGATTTTTGTGGGTGTTAGCAACATGATCCCATAGTGCCTAATGAATTATTCATATGTTTAATGAGCTTTGAAAAATGACCCATCAAAGATTGTTAATTTTTGGGCTTAGTGCACCTTAAGGGTCACTTCAATCTAGAGTGGTCTGGAACATTTGAGCAACTTAGGGAGTGAAACAAGGTTGTTCCTACTATTTACCCAACTGACTAGAACTATTGGAGTAGAGAGTTTGAAGCCACATTGAACCATTTTAAAGATACAGATAGTTACAACTTTAAACTGAATCACATTGCAAGTTATGGCAACGACCCAGATCGGGCTGCCAATTTCACACATGGTCAAATATCCCAAAGCTTAGAGATATTTTTATGGAAATGACAACACAATCTTGTATCACTTGATAGATCATTGATACATTTCACGAGCTCTGAGAAACAACCCATCAAATATTTCTAACTTTTAGACTGTGTGCACCTTCAAGCTCACTTTAGTTTGGAGTGGTCGGGAACATTTGAGCGACTTTGGGAACTGGACAAGGTTGTTGCTAGAGTTTACCTGACCAAAAAGAGTTGTTGACTTAGACGGTTTGATTCCAAGATGAATTGTCTCAAAGATACGCATAGGTGTAACTTTCAACTCATTCACATGGCAAGTTCTAGCAATGACCGAGATTGGGTTACCAATTTCAAATGGGGTTAAATATCACAAAATCGAGAGACGTTTTTGTGGGCATCAGTAACACAATCCTGTAACACCTAAAAAATCATTCATATATCTCATGAGCTCTAATAAATGACCCATCAAATATTACCAATTTTTATGCTTAGTGAACCTTAAGGGTCACTTCGACCCAAAGTGGTCTGGAATGTTTGAGTGACTTGGGGGGTGAAACAAGGTTATTCCTAGAATTTACCTAGCCAACAAAAAATATTGGTGTAACAGTTCAAGGACATGACAAACCATTTCAAATATACACACAATTGCAACTTTCAACTAAATCACATTGCAAGTTCTAGCAATGACCAAGATTGGGTTGCCAATTTTAAACAGGGTCGAATCTGCCAAAACTGAGAGAGGTTTTTGTTGAAAGTGGCAACATGATCTTGTAGAACCTAATTATTTTTTGATACATCACATGATCTCCATGAAACAACCCATCAAAGATTTCCAATTTTCATACTATGTGCAACTTAAGGGTCACTTTGGTCCAGAGTGGTCAAGAATGTTCAAACGACTTGGGGAGTGAAATAAGGTTGTTCCTATTGTTTACCTTTCCAACTGGCAGTATTAACATAGATGGTTTGAGGCCATAACAAAACATTTCAAAGATACACACAATTGCAACTTTCAACTCAGTCACATTGCAAGTATTAGCAATGACCAAGATTGGGCTGTCAATTTCACACAATGTCAAATCTCCCAAAATTGAGAGAGGTTTTTGAGGGCAGAGGAAACACAATATTATAGAACTTGATGGATCATTGATACATCACATGAGATTCAAGAAGTGACCCATCAAAGATTGTTAATTTTTGTACTATGTGCACCTTAAGGGTCACTTCGGTCTGGAGTGGTCAAGAACATTTGAGCGACTTTGGGAGTTGAACGAGGTTGTTCCTAGTTTTTAAGATGGTTTTAAGCTAGGAAAAACTATTTCAAAGATACGCACAGTTGCAACTTTCTACTCAATCACTTTGTAAGTTTTGGCAATAACCAAGCTTGGGTTGCCAATTTCAAATGGAGTCAAATCTGCCAAAATTGAGAGTAGTTTTTGTGGGTGTCAATAACACAATATCATAACACCTAAAAAATAATTCATATGTTGCATGAGCTTTGAGAAATGACCCATCAAAGATAACTTAATTTTGTGCTTAGTGCACCTTTAGGGTCAGTTCAGTCTAGAGTGGTTTTGAATGTTCGAGCGACTCGAGGAGTGAAATGAGGTTGTTCCTAGTATTTACACAACCAACATAATCTATTTGAATAGATGGTTAGAGGTCATGAAAAACCATTTTAAATATATGAACAGTTGCAACTTTCAATAGAGTCACATTGCAAGTTTTTCAATTACCGAGATTGGGTAGCCAATTTCAAATGGGGTTGAATCTAGAAAAACTAAGAGAGGTTTTTGTGGGCAGTGGAAATACAATCCTATAGCATTTGATAGATTTTTGATACATCATATGAGCTATGAGAAATGACCTATAAAAAATTTCCAATTTTCATACTATGTTCACCTTAAGGGTCACTTTAGTCCATAGTGGTTAGGAATGTTCAAGCAAATTGAGGAGAAAAAAAAGGTTGTTCCTAGTGTTTACCTTGCCAACTATAGTTGTTGGTGTAGACAATTTGAGGCCATGATGAACCATTTCAAAGATACACATAGTTGCAACTTTCAACTGAGTCACATTGCAAGTTCCGACAGTGACCAAGATTGGGTTGCCAATTTCACACAGGGTTGAATCTTCCAAAGCTAAGAGATTTTTTGTGGGTGGCAACAACAAAATCATGTAGCACTTGATGGGTCATTGATACCTTGAACAAGCTCCAAGAAATGACCTATCAAAGATTGCCAATTTTTGTAGTATGTGCACCTTAAGGGTCACTTTGGTCTTGAGTGGTTGGGAACATTTGAGTGACTTTAGAAGTTGAACGAGGTTGTTCCTAGCATTTACCTGATCAACTAAAATTGTTGGCATAGATAGTTCGAGGCTAGGATGAACTATTTCAAAGATACACACAATTATAACTTTCAACTCAATCGCATTGCAAGGTCTGGCAATGACCAAGATTAGGTTGCCAATTTCAAATGGGGTTGAATCTCCCAAAACCAATAGAAGTTTTTGTGGGCGTTATCAAAATGATCCCGTAACACTTGACAAATCATTCATATGTCAGACAAGATCTAAGAAATGACTCCTCAAATATTGATAATTTTTGTGCTTAGTGCACCTTAAGGGTCACTTCGATCTGGAGTGGTCTGAAACGTTTGAGAGACTTGGGGAGTGAAACAAGGTTGTTCCTAGTATTTACCCAGCCAATCAGAGCTATTGGTATAGACAGTTTGAGGCCACGATAAATTTTTTCAAATATAAAGATAGTTGCAACTTTCAACTAAGTCACATTATAAGTTCTAACAATGACCAAGATTCAGTTTCCAATTTCAAATGAAGTCGAATATGTCAAAAATGAGAGAGGCTTTTGTGAGAAGAAGTAATAAAATCTTGTAGCATCTGAAAAATTGTTGATATGTCACATGAGCTGCAAGAAATGACCCATCAAAGATTACCATTTTTTGTACTATATGCACCTCAAGGGTCACTTCAATCCAGAGTGGTTGGGAATATTCAAGTGACTTGGGGAGCCAAAAGAGGTTGTCCCTAGTGTGTACATGGCCAATCAGAGATATTGACACAAATGATTTGAGGCTAGGATGAATTGTTTCAAAGATACACATAGTTGTAACTTTCAACTGAGTCGCATTACAAATTCTGACAACAACCGAGACTAGGTTACCAATTACAAATAGGGTCAAATCTTCCAAAACTAAGTGACATTTTATGGGTGTCGACAAGATGATCTTATAGAATTTAAAAAATTATTGATACATTGCATGAGTTTTAAGAAACAAACCATCAAAGATTGCTTATTTTTGTGCTTAGTACACCTTAAGGGTCACTTCGGTCTAGAATATTTGAGCAACTTGGGGAGAGAAATGATATTTTTACTAGAATTTACTTAGCCAATTGGATCAATTGGAGAATATGGTTCAAGACCACAATGAACCTTTTCAAAGATAAACATAGTTGCAACTTTCAATTGAGTCACATTGAAAGTTTTGGCAACGACTGAGATTGGGTTGCCAATTTCAAATGGGGTCAAATCTCTCAAAACCAAGATAGGTTTTTGTAGGAAGCATAAAAACCATCCTATAGCACCTGAAAAATAATTTACATGTTTCATGATATTTGAGGAATTACCCACCAAATATCACTAACTTTAGTGCTTAGTGCACCTTAAGTGACACTTCGGTCCGAAGTGGTCTAGAATGTTCGAGTGACTTGGACAGAAAAATGAGGTTGTTCTTAGTGTTTACTTGGATAATCAGAGCTATTGATGCATACTATTTGAGGCCATGATTAACCATTTCAAAGATACATAATATTGAAACTTTCAACCGAGGCACATTGCAAGATTTGGAAACAACCAAGATTGGGTTACCAATATCAAACGAGGTCAAATCTCCAAAAATCGAGATAGGTTTTTGTGGGAAAAAATAAAACTATCTTGTAGAACCTAATGGATCATTGATATACTGCATGAGCTCTAAGAAATGTCCTGACAAAGATTGCTATTTTTTGTGTTATGTGCACCTTAAGGGACACTTTAGTCCAGAGTGGTCAAACTTGGTCATGTGAAGGAAAAAGTTTCCAATGATGCTTTCATGGCATTCTATAATGTAATAATGTCAACTTAACCTATTTTAGGCATATTTAATTGTATTTAGGTTGTTAGGAGGTGTTGTGTGTAGAGGGGGAAAATTGATGCCCTAGTCTACTATGTTATGTAATTTATCTTAGAAAAGCGAAATCAATAATTTTTCATCAAGCTGTTCCAAAACACCATATAGTGGGTTTGAAACTTGTTGTACATCTCTTAAATGGGTATTTAAATCTGTTCTTATTAATGGTACAATCCCATTTTGTATGAATTTTTAGCATGTAGGTTGTTTGTGAGGAAAATTTGATTTGATCACATTATAGATGATTCTTGAGGGGTGAGACATGTTGGTTGACTTCATTGGACATGTTTTATTGTTTAGGATTCATGTAGGGTCAAAAAATGCAAAAGACGCATACAATTTCAAAAAATGCAAAAATGCAAAAATAAACAAATCAAACACAAATATTCATCTTTGTATATTAATAATATTAATATAACTTTAATTTTTACAAATATACATTTATTTTTATTTTTTTATAGAAAATAGGCTAGAGCCAAATAATTTTATTAATAATGAAAAACCTATTTACAACTCAGCTCACTATGGGCACCGATAGGAAAGAGATGAGTGGAGAAAACCTTTGGTCTTTCCCTAAAAATATAAGAGAAACATAGTCATTAAAACTTTCAAACTTCCCATTATACATATGGGGTAATGCATGAGGAATTTATACTCCACCCAATATGGATGATGGAATTTCTTCCTATACAAATATACATGTTATATTTACATGCATTCAAATAAATTTGACATTACAACATTTTGTATTGTCATTCAATCCAATGAACCAATTGGATCTACTTACCTTTTATTGTCTCAAGGATTGCCTCGTGGTCTGACTCGTGAACCTTCCAAAGAGTCTTATTGTGTAGTTTACCTACATATTTGATCAAATGGACATTTGATGCAACAACAAGGTTGGAATAATGAAGAATATTTCTATGTGTCTCCCAATCCTTGAACAATCACAACCTAGGGTTCTTCATATGATATCGTTTAAGCCATGTACTAGTTACAACCACTGCTCTTGTAGGATATTCTAATTATTCACCATCTATAAACAAGTGATCCAATTTATTTTTTGCCTCAACACAATGAGAGAAATAATAATATGTCCCTTCTTCATTGTCTTTAGGTCCAATAATAGCAAAAATATGGCCTGCAATGAAAGTCATGGATTCCATTTGTGTCAATTACAGTGTTGTTGGGGGATGATATGAGTCAAGTGATCTCAAAAATTGCTGACACCATTCATCAACCCACTCCTTTGACTTGTACTCATCCCAATATTCATCTACAAATGATGAACAAAAGCATGCCATATGTCATGTGTGGATACTCCATGAACTTGCATTAGAGCTTCTAAAAGAGTTCAGCTCACTTAGTCATGTCAATGTACAACAATCCTCATATGGTTTAATGTTAGTTTCATTTATCAACCAAAAAAATCTACAAATCATATACTTACCTTCATTACCTATACCCATTTTAGCATTACACCACTGGAAGATACATGTCATATCTAGCAATTTTGCTTGCTCTTTGAAATTTAATTATTCATGTGCTAAGGCTTTTTTGATACATATAGTTGCACCACCGTGCTCTCCCTTTCCATGATTGACCTCCATGAAATTCCACCTATACTGAATACTAGTGATCTTATGCATCCTTCTCAACCAATAAATAATCTGAGAATTATTGATTTGCAATACACAATTGTCTGACCATATGATGTGCCGACAATATGATATGCCCCTATCAACCAAATCACCATAAAATAGATGAAAGAAACCATGTAAAAACTCTGTAGAATGTGAGTGATCATCGCTGATGTAAAAATGATACTCCCTCAATATCTTCCTATTCTCATATGTACTGTTAAGTGAATGCATGAATGCTATATGAAAAAATATAGGAACCTGTTAAGAGTTGTAATACTTTGCTTGCACCTTGTTTTGTTGTTGCAGTGCGTAGTTCTCTATGAAATCCACAACTAAAACAATGGTACCAAGTGGGACTTTTTCCTTTCACAATTTGAATTACAAATCCAACCATCAAGCTCTATCTGTATGCCTTTCATACTCATAATTTTTTTTTTCATGAACAATGTCCATGAACTGATACATTGGAATCTTTTCAATTACTAAATCACATCTTTTAGCCTCTTTTCCATCTTTTAGATTGTATGCCACGGTCTTTTATTTTCTAAATTCTACTATTTCATTCCCAATTGCATGTGTACTCTCCATATATTGACAAATTGGCAAATGTTGCAAACCACTACAATTTATGCATGTACCATCCAAGTATGAGAGCTTGTAAAAATTTGTGACTATCCACTCTTTTGCATAAAATGGTAGCTATTAATTCCCTTGAAGATCTAGGTAGGTTCTTTAAGTTACAATTATGTAAAATATTTTTAGAATGGAAATATACACATATACGTCGATAAACATCATAATGGTTAGAGAATTCAATATATACCCTACAACAAAAAGTTATGTGTGTGTGATTTATCTTAACATAAAAAGGTTTAGTCATTTCAAAATATCTTTGACTAATTTTAATTTGAGGATACATACCTATAAATTTTGCAAAGAATTATGTCCGATTTGAATAAAAAAAATGTTTCAGATGTGCATCACGGATTGTACTACCTATCATCCTTCTTACAACATCTCTTTTCTTAGGAGATACACGTGTATTCTTCCAAAAATCTTAAATCAAGGATTTCAAAGCTTCAACAATTGCTTTATCTTTTTGCGGTAGTCTATCAGAAAATGCCCATAACTCGTTGCTATTTGGATCTTCCACTCTTTGATGCCTTCCCACAACTCTCATTAAAGACTTTCTACTTATTTTCAATGTTTTTCTTCTCTTTCTAATGATTCAAGATTTCTTCATTTGAGTGCTTATTATTGTTGATGTAAGTACACATATTGTGAAATTACTATCTTTCATGTGTGATGTAGAACCCACACTCTCATATGCAATCATAAGATTCTTTAAAATATATTTTTCACTTGACTCACCCATTGTTATTAGCCCAAGAATCTTCATGATGAGCCTAAATTTCAGATCTCTCGTCATTTCAACAAATAGTTGACATCTTCATGTCACATTTAAATTCTCAAAAATTAATCTCCAAATGTGGTTTGAATATCTTTGACAAGTACATTTGGGAATCTTGTCAGGCATTGGTTTCAAAATATTAGTATCAATATCAATCAAATATTTTGGCTTTCTATACAAAATTCTAGGTGGTGTTCTTAAGCATTGAGTGGAATCTGCAATACCCCAAAAATGGCCTATAGGTTCATTAACCTCCTACATCTTCAATTCAAATGAAATCGACATCAAAGTCCTAACCTAAGGCACATCTACACATTATCGAATTCTACTTGATTTTATCTTAAATTTTGCATTGGGGAATATTCCTATCAATATTCCTATTTATCCTAATTATCTTTAATTTAATTATTATTTGGTGATGAATCCTATTTATCCTAAAGTTTGATAATTGAATATTCTAAATATTTAATTAATTAGATTTAATACTGCCACTTAATTATTTAATTGGATTTAATTAAATTATTCCTAAATTGTATTATTTAATTTTGACAATAAATCAAAAATCTTATGACTGATTGATTGAATTTCTATTTAATTAATTAAAGTCAATTGTCAAATTTAATGATATAGTTTTTTATTAAGAGTTTGATTTAATAATTGATTAACCCATAAATCAATTATTTTTAATTCAAAAAATCAGTTAAGTTGAGGATAAATCACCTTATTTATTTAATTAATTGTGCACATTCAAAGAGCAGTTAAACTCAAAATCAGGAAATCAAGGCAAGTTGTTAACTTTTGGAAACTCAACATTCTATTTTGAGTTCAAAGCTGATCTAAACTTCTGATTTGAGTTAAAAAGATGTTCTTGCATGGTTTTGCATGATTTTATGAGTTCATTATCTTTGATTTCCTGATAACTCAAAAATCAACCTGAGTTTGTCAAGAGTGATTTATGGCTTTTCTCTTGCATCCTCAAAGCCCTAGATTTCTATAAAATCAAGGCTCAACTCTTCATAATAATGACCCTCGAATTTGCACAATTACTTTGGCGAATTGACGATTGAAGGATTGAGCATTTGGAACAGGCGATTTGTGAGATCTTTCATAGTTGATCATTAGCTCTTACATAATTCCATATCATAGATTTAATACTCATTAATAGCATTCTTAGATCAAATCTGCATTCCAATTTCATACATTATAGCCTAGATTCATACAGATGTCATATTATTGCACAGAAAATCCAAAAATATAGCTTAAATCTATATTCATAATCTTTCATATTTTGCATTCAAATCCTTCGTTTAGGTGTGCATTGTCACTGGTCTCGGTCTGATCTGAGAGTATCAGACTCACATCTACTAGAAGGCAGTAAATCACCTGGTTAGTTTAGTTTCCATTTCATTGCACGATTTTGGTTTTTGCTAACCTCTAATGTTTTATTGAAGTGTTGTGTCTACAGCTAGGTACAAAATTCACACACACATTTTTGGCGCCCACTGTGGGGCCCTAAAATGGGTTTCCATCACATTCCTATCAATTTCTTGTCATTTTCTAGTTAAAACTATGATTTTTATTTTTTGTCCGTACATTTTTCGTATGACTTTTGTCAGAAAGTCATTCTAGGAGGTACCCACTATCATATGACAGGTTCAGATTTCAAGGCTCGTATCAAAGAGTACACACTATTGTTTGGAAGCTCGATTGTCATATGAGAAGACACCCACAGTCGTATGAGTTTCCACACTTTCGTCTGGGAGGTAACCCACTGTCATACAAGTTTTGACTCCAAAATTCAATTGTCATTTCAACATTTTTGGCAATTTTTTAGATTTGAACTAATAGCTAACCCTAACAATTGAAATCTTCTATTTTTGACTGATACTTGTTGAATTTGATTAGAAAAAGTGCCACTAAATTGCTAAAACAGGTAAAAATCTACTAAGCGCGTTGTGAGGAATTCAGGTATTCTTCTCAAGCTGATAACATTTTGATTTGGATTAAAACGAAATCTCACGTGTCAGGCTTGTGTGATTTTCTTGCTTTCATATCACAGACTTCATTTTGGGCTATAAAAAAAACATAGATTTGCTTTCTGCATATCTATTACACATAGTAAATAGGCCCTATGAACACTATTTGTGGATGATCTTGAGAGAGTGGGCTTCTTCTGCTTGTTCATGCATGTGAAGCTCTTCTTGATGACAGATCCCCTTGTAGGTAGGGAGGTTACAGAGAGAGTCTCACATTCTACTAGATTCACGTGTCTTCAACTTTTGATTGATACATTCTCTCTCTCTAGAGGGGTCATTTCATAGGATACCCACTATCGTACGATCCTACAGAAAGTTGTTTGAGAAATTTCATTGCTAGAAAGTTGTCAGAATTGTCCGAGACTTTGTTTTTATAGACCATTTCTAGAATCTGTTGAACAAATCATTGTGTCAGGAACATAGTAGAAACTAGAACAAATTCATTCATTTTTCTCAAGTAAGCCTTTGAGTCTGATTTTGCCTTCTGATTTATCGATTTGAGTCTTTTTCATCTTGTGTCAAAACCTTGTCAACATTTCCTTCAAATTTTATCTTTTTACTAAATGATTAAGTGTTGTGAGCTCGTACCTGCCATATGTTGGGCATCTAACCACACTATTTTGGCACAGTATCCTTCATTTAGGTCTGATCTAATCTCTAATCACTTCAATCTTGACAAGGTTGTGTCATTTGATCTTCTTGAATCAATTCATTCTTCAGTTGTATTCATCTTATTCTTTTGCTTCATCCAAGGTTAATGGTGGAAAATAGAGCTTCGTCACACAAGAAATCTGAAGAAGTATCCCATACCATACCTTTGAATACTCTCCAGGCTCCAAATCTTGAGCAACTCTACAATTCTGGTCTTTACGAAGATGACGGTCTTGGCAATTTTTGATTGAAAACTAGTTACATACCCCCTCCATCAACTCACGGAGGTAATCAACAAACCCCTCCTCAATCTAATCCAGGGAGCCCTAAAACTCCTAACATGTCTCACGGAGGGACACATCACGGGTCTCAAGGAAACCAATCTCAACATGGTATGGATCAAGAACCTACACCTTCTGAAATTTCTCAATATCAAAATGATGATAACTTCAAAAGGATGATGAAATATTTCTTGCAAGAAGATAGAGAAGCATACTTTCTAGAGTTAGCTCATCAAGGAGCTAAACTTCCTCCAAAATTTAATGTGGAAGATATCATTACACATGAGGAAGAAACTCCTATCATGGATATGATGAAATAGATGCATGTCATGCAAGTCAAACTTAACAAACTTGAAAAATAAAAGGAACCTAAGGATTTCTCCATGGAGGCTCTATGTCCTTTTCCATTTGATAAAGACTTGTACATGCCGCCATTCCCTAAAATAGTGGAGATGCCTAAATATGATAAGTATGATGGAAACTCTGACCCTCAAGATCATGTAAGAGAATTATGTACTCAATCTATGGAGTTTATGCATGAACCAACCTACTTAATGCATCTTTTCCCTCGATCTCTAGGAGGAGCAGCCATTCATTGGTTCTCTAGAATGCCTCCTACTATCAAAATTTTTGAGGAGTTAATCAAACTATTCTATCAACAATAATCCTACAATATTCAACATACCATGATCGACATCTGCAATTTGAAACAGTATCTAGGAGAACCATTCTTGACATTTCTCAAGAGGTGGAGGAAGAAATTTTCTCTATATGCTAGACCCATTCCCGAAACTGAGAAGTTGGAAATCTTCATCAGCAATCTTGTTCCATAAATCAACTACCCTTTACAAATGCAAAATCATACATCATTTGACAAGATGGTAGATAATGCGATCAAAATTGAGAAAGAACTTGTGAAAAAAGGAGACATCACACTCCAAAAAGATAAGTATGAATCTGGATCTAGTTCTAAGGACAAGAACAAAAACTGGAACAAGCCTAAAGGCATTGTCATAGATGGTGTTTTTGATAATATATGTGCCCCATCTAAAGCACCTGCTTTCAATCTCACTATTGGTACCCAGGCCATCAAAGCTTCCAAAGCTAAAGCAACTGAGTCCAACAAAAAGTCATCTGATTACAAACCTTGGGCTACAGATCCTAATCGCAAATTCACTCCTCTTGGAGAATCCTTGGAATCTGCCATGAAAACTCTATTGGCAAACAAAATCATCTACTTGCCTAAGATGAAAGTCTTTGATCCTAAACCTAAACCGAAATGGTGGAGAGAGAACAATTTCTATGAATTCCATCGCAATAAAGGTCATAAGACTAATAAGTGCGCCTGCTTGTAACACATCATACAAGACAAAATTGATAATGGAGATATCATGATTGACAATCATAAAAGTAATAATGATCATACAACATTCACATAACCATTTCCTAAGCATGGTAAAGAAGATTCTTCTTCTCAGCCTAATATGGGTGCTAAAGTCAATTATGCATACTTTGGAAACAACGTTGTCATCAATATGGTTGAACCATGTCTATCCGAGCGTTGCAATGTCATTAGAAATGTAAGAAGAGATAGAGAAAATCAATTAGCTAATGCAGTTACTCTATCACAAGCTCAGGCACACCTACAAGGAAAAATACCAGATTCAGCCAATGTCCCTAAGGTGCCTTTTAATCTTTCATCTGCTTCTAAACAGAAGGCTACATCTAAATTTTCAAATCCTAAAGACATGAGGCCTACTTCATACAGTATTATTCAATAACTCTAGCACACAAATGCTAAAATCTCCATGTTTGAGTTGCTTCGGATATCTCTAGCTCATAGAGCCATTCTAGACAAAGCTTTTCTTGGATCCAATGTTCCTGACGACCTTGATTTAGACAGATTCTAGACTGTGGTTGGTCATATTACATCTCCACAGTACATTTCCTTTTCAGAGGAAGATGATAACTCCTTGAGTCATCCACATAACCATCCCTTGCATATTGAAGTATTGATCCAAATCGTCATGTCAAACGTGTGTTGATAGATGGGGGTGCTAGCCTAAACATTTGTTATTTCAGCTTGATTACACAATTGGGATTTTTAGAAATGGCCATTGATCCTAGGAAGAAGATAACTATCAAAGCATATGATGAGCAAGAAAGATCTTCTAAGGGAACTATTGTCTTACCTATCAGAGTAGGTCCTGTCATCAAAGATACTATATGTCAAGTTCTTGATCTACCTTTGACTTACAATATCCTTCTAGGGCGACCTTGGATACATGAAATGAAAGCCATTCCCTCTAAATACCATAAGTGTTTGAAATTTCCTTATGAAGGAGTAGAGGTGATGATTCCAGCTGATCTATATACAACTTGCAATACCTTGAAAGAGAGTGCTGACAAACTTGTTCCCAATAATATAGAATCTTTCACTAAGCAAACAGATGTAGCATCCACTTCCAAGATGGAATAGATTGCTAAAGAGGTTAAGATCAAAGACAATGGTATGAGAGAATATACTATAGAGCCAGTCTTATCTTTGACATCTCTCCCTATCTCTCCTAAGTCTTATGGACAAAATCTAAAATAGTCTAAAAAGGAGTCTAAAGAACCTCCTGAAGCATATAAAGGAAATTTTGTTGTAAAACAAGTATCTAAATAGGAGTTTGAAGAAGATGAAGCTATGCTCGCATGGCTATACAAAGATGAACCTAAATCTCAAGTGGTTAAAAAATGTGATGCTAAAATATTGAATATCCCTTCTAAGTCATATGGCCTAGGGGACAAATTGATCACAAAAATGGGATATAAAGGAAAAGGACCTTTAGGACTACAGGGAAAATGTCTTCTGTCACCTCTTGATCATCATGGCCGAGCAAACAAGAATACAATAGGTCTAGGATACAAGAAGAAGCCTTTCTGTCTTAGCAAGAACTCCCTGCATGTATTAGAATAGGTTGAGCCCTCCGTAGTGAATCAACTAAAGGGAGAAACAATAGAACAATTTGATAGTGATGATTCAGACACCACTAAATATCTCATTCCCTATGAGAATTTTCGTAAAGAAATAAAAGAACTCCTTAAAGCTAAAGATGATCCAATAAAAAGAATTAATGTAGTAGAAACACAAGAACCTACTCTAGAGCAAGAGATAGTTGCGACACAAGAACTGGCTAATCTCAAAGGCAATCAAATAGACAAAGAGGAAGGTGATAGTTATTCTGAGACAAATTCCCATGAGTATGAATTCAAATCAGAATTTGAGGGAAACCCTTCTTGGTGTATTCATCCTGACTTTACTCATGTTCTTAGATTTCCTAGAGGTCTAGATGAAGAAACAAAAGATGAATCAAATGACTATGAATGGGGAGTCATTCTAGAACCAGATGAACTTATTAAAAAAAAGCATGTTGATGTTATTCACCAATATGCACCTAAACCCAACGTAAGTCTAGAGGGAAATGATGAACTTATCGAGTCTGGTCCACCGATGGTTGAAGTGGACTTCCACAATGACATTGAGCCTATTCACAAATTGAATGTCTTAAGTTGTAATATCACCTTTGAACTTGAGCATCAGGTTAGGACCAATGATGACAAATCCATATTCATAAACACTCTTTCCCAATCTTTCACCACTTTGACTATCCAATGCCCTGACCTTCTTGACATAACATCCACAAACTTGAACCAAGGCATTTATACCTTTCCCAATGACTATGTCATTGCTTGCTACCTAAATGTAGTTGAGCCTATGAGGACTTCCATCAGTGAACTAAGCGTTAGCATGACGAAGTCAGACATCAAATATCTTAGTTAGAAAAATAAGAATAAGAATAAAAAGAAAAGGAGTTCTGAGGATGAAAACCACTTTGTGGCAGTCTCAGAACCTACAAAAGTAAAAATAAAAGACATATCCAAAGGTGAAAACCTCTCTAAGGCACCTAAGGATGAGATATTTGATGTCCTTCCGAGTCATTTACAGGATAGATCTCTAGTTCTAATTGAGCCCACTCAATCTATCAACTTGGGAACAATAGAGGAACCACAGTTGATCCATGTAGCCCAATCTTTATTAGAAGAAGATAAGCAAAAATTTACAACATTCTTAACAGAAAAGAAGATCAACTATGCATGGAAGTACTTAGATATACCAGGGTTGGATCTTGATCTTATTATGCACCATTTATCTATAGCTCCAGACGTTAAACCTGTTAAGCAAAAGTTGAGAAAGATGCATCCACATGTTGCACTCTTGGTAAAAGCCAAATTAGAGAAGCTCCTAAAAGCCAGATTTATCTGAGTTATTGATTATGCAGAATGGATCTCTAATATTGTACCTATTTCAAAACCAGACAAATGAATAAGAGTATGCATAGATTTTAGAGATGTAAACAAGGCATGCCCTAAGGATGATTTTCCATTACCTAACATTGATATGATAGTGGACATGACTGCAAGCTTTGAGATGTATTCTTTATTGGATGGTTTTTATGGATATAATCAAATCAAAATTGCTCCTGAGGATCAAGAGAAAACTGCTTTCACATGTGAATGGGGTACCTTCTACTAGAATGTCATGCCATTTGGGCTTAAAAATGCTGGTGCTATATATTAGAGAGCTATGACTTCTATTTTTCATGACATGATGCATAGGACTATGGAAGATTATGTTGATGATACTTTAGCAAAATCTATGATTAGAGCTAAACATCTAAATGACTTGAGAAAGATACTAGATAGAATGGTAAAATTTAGTCTCAGACTAAATCCTAAGAAGTGTGCTTTTAGTGTCACTTCTGGAAAGCTCTTAGGCTACATTGTTTCAAAGAAAGGCATTGAAGTTGATCCCGCTAAAGTTAAAGCTATCATGGAGATGCAACCTCCCAAGAATATCATTCAAATGAGAACATCGCAAGGGAGAGTTCAATCTATTAGATGCTTCATATCTCAGCTAGCAAACATATCACAACCTTTTACAAAGACATTACATAAAGGTGTGACCTTTGCATGGAGCAAGGAATGTGAATTTTTTTTTTTAATCATATCAAGAAATATCTATCAAATCCTCCTATCTTGATGCCTCCCATTCAAGGGAATCCTTTGATCTTATATGTCTCCGCTATAGATACATCATTGGGGGCATTGCTTGCACAACATGATGAGAACAAGAAGGAAAGAGCTATATACTATATCAGTAGAACATTGGTGGCATATGAAAAGATCTATTCTATGATTGAAAAAGCTTGTCTAGCTGTGATCTTTGCATCATAGAAACTGAGACACTACATGTTAGCTCATACCACTCAATTAGTAGCTAAGATAGATCCATTGAAATACTTATTGAGCAAAGCTACCCTCACGGGTAGATTAGCCAAATGGGTCATGCTCTTAAGTGAATTTGACATCGAATATGTTGAAAGAAAATCTATAAAAGGATAGGTAATTGCTGATCAATTAGCTGATGCACCTATGTTTGATGATACTCCTATGCAAATGGAATTTCCAGATTCCTCTATCATGAATCTTTCTTCTAGAGAATGGCAGTTATTCTTTGACAACTCCTATACACAAAATGGATCTGGAGCAAGTATATTGTTCATAACTCCTCAAGGATACTCAATCCCAAAAGCATTTCACATCAAGTTTCCTTGCACAAACAATATTGCTAAATATGAAGCCCTTTTGAATGGTATGAAAATAACAATTGAGTGGAGAGTAACATAATTACACATTCATGGAGACTCACAACTTGTAATCCATTAAGTCAATGATGTGTATCAAATGAAGTATGAAAAGCTCGTTCCATACAAAAGAATGGTAGATGATCTAAAGAAATATTTCATATCTATCACATTTGAACAAATACCTAGAATAGAGAATAAGGCTGTGGATGCAATGGAAACATTATCTACTTTATTACAACAACTTGAACATGAGCTACGCTACGAGTTCCTGGTGGAAGCACTATCTTATCCTGCATATGAATCCCCTGATACCCCTATGATTTGCACTGTTGTAAGTCATAATTCATCTAGATATAAAAATCTATTCTCCTATCTCAAAGACCAAATCATTCCCGATACCTTTAACCATCATGAAAAGAGATACCTTATCTATAATACCTCCCGATATGTCATTATTGGTCGTGATTTGTACAAACGAGGTCTAGATGGTACGCTACTTAGATGTTTAGAATGGTAAGAGTCTCAACGTGCGTTAGAAGAAGTCCATGATGGTATTTTTGGGTCACACTTGAATGGTTTAACACTAGCTCGAAAGCTTATTAGGGCTGGGTACTATTGGCCTAAAATGGAGAAAGAGTCTATCAAGTTTGCTAAGAATTGTCAAAAGTGCCAAGTACATGGTAACTTAATTCATGCTTCAGGGAGAGATCTAATTCCCTTTACTACACAATGGCCTTTTCACCAATGGGCATTTGATCTTATAGGAGCCATACATCCTCATTCTTCTAATGGACATAACCATATAATCACAGCTATAGATTATTTTACAAAATGGGTAGAAGAAGTCCCTTTGACACAAGCAACTGGAAAACAAATATCTATGTTCATCTTGAACTACATCATATGTCGGTATGGTATTCCACATTCTATAGTCACAGATAATGGTGGACGATTCAAAAACAAAGACTTAGATGACCTATGTGCCAAATTCAAGATTACACAACATTGGTCATCTATCTACTATCCTCAAGGGAATGGACAAGCAGAGGCTTCTAACAAGAATCTATTAAAAATCTTGCACTGTATAGTTAATAAGACAGGAAGAGACTGGCATCTCATGATCAATCTAGCTCTTTGGGCCTAAAGAAAAAGTATCAAAACACCTACTAGAGCTACACCTTTCACTTTAGTTTATGGGTTTGAAGCGGTACTGCCTATTGAGGTTGAAATCTCATCACTAAGAATTAGAATGCATGGTCTAGTAACTGATGATGACTATAGAGTGTCTAGGTTGCAAGAATTTGAACTACTAGATGAGCATAGACAAGCAACATATGATCATCTCAGAGTATATCAGAAGAGAATGTCTAGAGGCTACAACAAGAAAGTCAGACACAGAGAATTTTAGGTTGGCGATCTAGTCTTGAGAGAGAATCCTAAAAATCAATCACATCAAGAATGCAAGGGGAAGTTTGAACCCAACTGGCTGGGTCCCTTTTTTTTATCACTGCTACTTTTGGCTCTAGAGCCTATCAACTCTCAACGACTGAAGGAGAACAGCTCTGAGAACCAATCAATGTTCTCCATTTGAAGAAATTACATGCCTAAGGCATTCAGTCTATGGTAAAATGTCCTGAAAAAATTATAAAAATTAGAAAAAGTCTTAAAAAATGAACATCTTGGTGAAAACCTAGCAATAGGCGCCTTGATGATTCACAAAAAAATAAAAAAATACCAATAAAAATAAAAAAAATTGGAAAAATGAAAAATAAAAAATTTGAGAAAAAGAAAAAGTGCCTTGGTGAAAACCTGGAAGCAAACACCTTGGTAGTAAAAATAGAATCTCTACCAAGATGGTGAAAACCCGACAAACAGGTGCCACTTGTTCAAAAATGGTCCATCTATTAGCATAATCTTGGTCTTTCCCAGCTTTTAGTCTTGCTTTAGTTTGTACATATTTCTTGGTTTGTTTTTGCATTCCTATTTTCAATAAGTCAGTCTATACACCAATCAGCTCACGCGTATGTATCCTATCAATGCCTAACACTTGGGGGCAATCAATGTTATATCTTATGGTCTCCAGTATACCTCAGATGATCCATATCCAGTCAGAGTCCTTTGAAGCTTCATTTGAGTCAGTCAGTCAGTCTCATCTCCAGAAAGGATTTTGCATCTACAACAAACACAATCAAACATCACACTGAAAATAATCTATGCTTTTTACATGCTTGTATCTCCTTGTATGCTTACTAATTCACATTGAGATTTTTGCATATTGTGTCCCTTTGAGCTCTTCGATGATGTCCTTTATAGGATTTAGAGAGTGATGACTGGGGGCATAATCTTTTTTTTGTCTTCTACTTGTATGTGAAAATCTAACAACTTTGGAAATTCTGGATTGAAATGGTGTCTGTCTGTAAGAGCCTCTATGTCAAATTGGATGGCCATGAGTACCTTGACCATTGATACCTGGAAAATCCAAGGAAGTTTGATCTAACTATTGTCTTTTTGAGTAAGTTCTTACACCTACTATGAAATGAGATCTTACCTAAGGATGTGAACAATAAAGGGTCACTACGGGTAATGCACACTAGATTTAGAATGATCTCTTGACTACTTGATGTGTTTGTTCTGCAAGGTGTATTCTGGTTATCATGACGTTTATGTTCTAATGCTTATACAAATTGCTATATCAAAATGGACATGATATCCAGGTCATCCTGGCGTTTGTGCCTTGGTGCCTATATCTAATCCGACATTTTGAAAATAAAATCAATATTCATATGTCCATGGTTGTATGACTAGTGGGCATTGTATTGATTCTTGAGCATACAAATCAATATTCATATGTTCATAGTTTCCTAACTAGTCGACATTGTATTGATTTATCTGGTTACCTAAAAAAACTCAATGATGACAAATGACTGACACATGATCAGTGACTAGGTCCTAGGTCTTAGGTTGGATGTCATTTTACACTTTGCATGATCTCACAAATTGCTTGGAAATCTTCAAACAATCCTTCTAAAAACTATACTTAAACTAAAATTGAAGAGCTGAATCTCATACAAAGGTCTTCTCACATAAATGCAAGTCATCACAATCTTGGGTTAAACATCCTTTTTGACATAAGACTGAGTACTTGTCTTCATCAATACCTGCAAAACATATCATGTGGATCGGTGCATTTTCATTACATATTCATAATCATTCATTCCATCTATTGCATTACATACACTTTCCATAATCAAGTGCACTTGCATAACATTCATACATATGAAAGAAAATCATTGCATTGCATGAATCCATACATACATTCTACTCTACTCATAGCATAAGCATCACATGATATCATCATACATAAAAAACATGACAAGTACAAATGAAGTCACCACCAAAAATCTCGATCTCATATATATATATATCAGAAAACTTGAAATAGTTAGGGGTGCACTACTGGCACAATGTACAAAAGAATGAGCTCATGTGAGCTATCAGAAGTCATAACAGTATCAAAAGAGCAACAAAAATATCAGACTATCATGACAGATTAGCTGTCTGCATGATCCTCTCCATCTGGTGGAGGTGGTGGTGGTGCATCTAGTACTACCTCGGCTCTAGGTGCTCTCGCTCCCTCTGATGCTATCATATATTGAGAGTACAAAGGAACTCTTTGAGCAAGTGGTACCGTAGCGTAGTATGCAGAAAAATAATAGGTAGATCTGGAGGTCTAATGAATAACCTCTACCTGTAATCTCTGAACCTCACCACGAAGCTCAGCACACTATCTATCTGCCTCTAGAAACCTCTCCTCCCAGCGAGCACTGCAAACCTTCAGGTCCCGGACCTATAATCTAAGTCTCCTCATAATCTCTTGTGTAGTCAGTAGAACACTAGGATCAACATTTGCCACTGACATATTAGCATCTACAACAGGCTTCTCTGTGGTCTCTTCTCTTTGCGCCTTACGACATCTAACCTCTGCACCAAGATCAAAACTGGTATCCTCCTGTAAGGGATTAGAATGACCACCTACAACCTGCTTAGCTACAAGTACCTCCTCAGTAGTACCAACACTACCTAAAGTACCACCTCTCCCCTAGTCCGTCTCTGTGCACCTATAGGCCTACCTGCTATGGAACTAGTGGGATGAGGGGGCCTTATCTATCCTGATGGTCTTTGTGGGGGAGCCATCACTCTCGGTCTCGGAGATGTGGGGTGCATAATCGAAACCTGTGTGGGTCTCAGATCCTGTCTCATCAAAGCTCCAGTAACATCCATCACCTCCTCCATGGACGGTATCAGCTCTATGGGGTCAGAGAATCTATAGACCGGATGATCAATGACGATGTGATAAAACCATCTATCACTCTGGCATCAACAACATGTGGTCTGTACTCCCAGTCTCTACCAATAATACCACTGTACTCCTATGAAACAAGGCATAAGAAAGCCTTGGGGTCCATCCAAGTCTGAGCTCACAGGCTATCTAAGAATAAGTGGCATAATCCTAAGGTGCATCCTACACTCGTCCATACTGTCACCACACCTTGGTAATAATAAATCTCTCCAGTATAGAGGATGATCGTCCTATCAACACCCAGCTCTGAAATAAGAAACTGAACTTCTCTCATGCAGTAGGCCAAGGCTCAATATCTACATAGGGCCTCCATCGTACAAATGTCATGTCATCAAGACACCATCTCCAGTACTCTACATGACCCATGTGACCCTGTATGACATATCCAGCATAAATATAAATCACAGGCTCCTGCGGTTGCCTCTATGACTGACACACTGGTCTCAAAACTAGGATATGCTTCCACGCCAAGATCTGTAAAACTAAAGCACCAACAACAAAAGATTTTCTCTCCTGATACACTACCTCATGCATCTTGGAGACCATGTGGACTAGAAGACACTGACCTCAGGATAACTCGAAAGGAGTCACCATCAGACGTGCAACCATCGGGGCCCAGCCCATCAGAAGACCATTCTGCTGACGATCATACATGATAATACCTCCTATCATTGCAGCAAGGATGCACTCTAATCTATGGGACTGGCCATAGCACTGTACCAGGGTCTCCCAGGAAATAGAACCAATCAACTGAGTGTCATCTCCAAAAAGACATCTGAATGCTAGTAATTTGGAGTTCCCTGAACTCACATAAGCTGGATGCTGACCTGAATGGAAGGGAATGTGTAGTATACCATATACATCCTCTGGTGTCACAGTGATCTCCCCAGTTGATAGGTGGAATGTCTGGGTCTTATAATGAAATCTCTTTATCAACACAATCAAGAGTCCATGATTTACCCTAATCTCAGGTAAATGGATCAAATACTCAAATCTGCATGAAGCAAGATGCACTCTCATAGGATCAGGCAAGGAAACACAGAGTCTCTGAGTGGCTGGGTGTGAGATACGTACATGAACATCAGGATATGTGACCTACACAACATAGAAACAAGGAATCCTATCAGTACTTTGGTTGAAAAATAGGCTACAAATATAGGAATTGAATAGTTTTCTATTTCAGAAGGTAGATCAAGGACTCAATAATCAAGCTAAAAGATAAGAAAATTCAAATTTTGACCTAGAAATGAGTTTTGGGCTCATTGTTTTCCAAATGACAAAGCAAACTGGGAGTAAAACTCATACGAGTTTTCACTGGTTACCATATGACAAACAATGATGATAAGACACTGTATATCTCCTTGTATGAGTTAGGAGGGACTCGACGAAATGTTGTACAAATCTTGGGTCCCTCTCATACGAGTCTTGGGGGATAATGATACGACAACCTAACTAGAATTGAAAAGTCATATGAGCCCAGAGGGACAATCGTACGAGTTTTCATGCATGCAAAAATTCAAAATTGAAAACGTACAAAAAATATGCTAAAAATGCTATAAACAAAGAAAAATTAAATTTTCAGAGAAGCACAGAGGTCCACCTACCGGATGTCCATACTGTCGAGGTCTTTGATGCCTTCGATTATGCTCAAAATGGTGAGAAGACACATGTACCTTCATTTCTGCCATTTTCTCGCTCAGAGGGCTCCATAAAGTTTTCAAAAGTCAATGGTGAAAATGAATTGAAAATGACCCTTCTGACCTTTATATAGTAGCTTTTGACCTAATTTTCAAAAGTGCTCCATTTTTCACAAAAATTGCACCCCTGGCTAATTTCAACATTTTGAACCCATTTTCGGGATCAAAATTGAAATCCAAGATCATTTACTATGTCAAAATTGATATTTAAAATTTTCGGACCCAGGATGTCTGATTACTTGCATAATCGACCTTCAATCATCACAGAAATCCAGTATTCAACTTAACTGACTCCCTTACATCAAACTATCAAAATTTCAAATTGGTCGCCCATGGTCAACTCACGGTCAAATCTAGTCAAACTTGGTCTTCTGGACCTCCAAATGATGCAGAACGCATTCTTGAATGTGTACAACCACTTCTTAAATCAATTAACATGCTTCTAAACTACAACGCTAACTTTTCTTGTCAGATTTCAATTTTTATCCCAAAGGGGGCATGGTATTGCACATCATTCAAATTTTGTAATCAAATTTATAAATCAAATCTTTCTCTCAGTAATCAAGACAACAACCACATCTAGTTGCTGATTCATCTAAAGTCCTCATCGCTTGGGGAAAATCTATTGCAATCTAGTATCCTAAATCTATTTTGTAAATTGTATCAGCTTTTCGTAACTATCAGTTCATTAGCGTCATTTCCTTGGTTCTTCGTAACTGATGGGTTCAGGATGTGATACCAATATGATTCATGCTAGGACATTCAGGTCTAGAATCGGTCACTCACTTCTTTGCAATCATAAGGTTCAAAATCAGGCATTTTGACACTTTTTCGTAATCACCAGTTCATTGTTGCTATAGTTGACATTATCTTTGGTCATTCAGGACTTAAATCTTAAATCTTGAATCTTAAAATCTTTCAATCGATTTATGTCTCGAAATCAGTTAATCTTTCAAATCAGTCTCATACATATATATCAAACACAGACTATTCTTTGAACCACTATGCTTTGCACAGTGATTCAAAGAGGGGCAAAATGTAATACCCCAAAAATGGGCTATAGGTTCATTAACCTCCTACATCTTCAATTCAAACGAAATTGACATCAAAGTCCTAACCTAAGGCGCATTTGCACATTATCAAATTCTAATTGATTTTATCTTAAATTCTGCATCAAGGAATATTCCTAGTAATATTCCTATTTATCCTAATTATCTTTAATTTAATTATTATTTGGCGATGAATCCTATTTATCCTAAAGTTTGATTAATTGAATATTCTGAATATTTAATTAATTAGATTTAATACTACCACTTAATTATTTAATTGGATTTAATTAAATTATTCCTAAATTATATTATTTAATTTTGACAATAAATCAAAAATCTTATGACTAATTGATTAAATTTCTATTTAATTAATTAAAGTCAATTGTCAAATTTAATGATTTAGTTTTTGAATAAGAGTTTGATTTAATAATTGATTAACCCATAAATCAATTATTTTTAATTCAAAAAATAGTTAAGTTGAGGATAAATCACCTTATTTATTTAATTAATTCATAATTAATTGTGCACATTCAAAGAGCAGTTAAACTCAAAATCAGGAAATCAAGGCAAGTTGTTAACTTTTGGAAACTCAACATTCTATTTTGAGTTCAAAGCTGATCTAAACTTCTGATTTGAGTTAAAAAGTTGTTCTTACATGGTTTTGCATGATTTTGTGAGTTCATTATCTTTGATTTCCTGATAACTCAAAAATCAACCTGAGTTTATCAAGAGTGATTTATGGCTTTTCTCTTGCATCCTCAAAGCCCTGGATTTCTATAAAATCAAGGCTCAACTCTTCATAATAATGATCCTCGAATTTGCACAATTACTCTGGTGAATTGGCGATTGAAGGATTGAGCATTTGCAACAGGTGATTTGTGAGATCTTTCATAGTTGATCATTAGCTCTTACATAATTCCATATCATAGATTTCATACTCATTAATAGCATTCTTAGATCAAATCTGCATTCCAATTTCATACATTATAGCTTAGATTCATACATATTTCATATTATTGCACAGAAAATCCAAAAATATAGCTTAAATTTGCATTCATAATCTTTCATATTTTGCATTCAAATCCTTCGTTTAGGTGTTGCATTGTCACTAGTCTCGGTCTGATCTGAGAGTATCATACTCACATCTACTAGAAGGCAGTAAATCACCTGGTTAGTTTAGTTTCCATTTCATTGCACGATTTTGGGTTTTGCTAACCTCTAATGTTTACTGAAGTGTTGTGTCTACAGCTAGGTACAAAATTAACAATATTAGGGATGGGTTGCATACCTTCAACAAAAGATGATGTGCCTTGAAATTGGTGTGAAAGATGGAACCTCACTAACTTGAGATGTTTATGGTGTGCCTTCAACATGAAATGATGGTGTACCTACACCTCTGGATGTAGATGTTAGTGTGACTTCAACACAATACAATGGTGTTCCTACACCTTGGAATGTAGAGAATGGTGTTACTTAAACATGATACAATAATTTTCCTACACCTTGGGATGTACACAATGATGTGCATTCAACATGATACGATGTGGTACCTACACCTTGAATTGTGAAGTATGGTGTGTCTTCAACATGATACAATGGTGTGCCTCCAACATGGGATGATGGTTTCCCTTCAAATTGGTATCTCATAGATGATGTGTCAACATCTTCATAATTTAATTGTCTCATTGCACATAATCTCATATGTTGATTTTTTGTTTCCAATTCCAATTCTCTCTTACTTTATATCGATGTTTCATGTTCCTCATCCAAAGGCAAATCTTCTTACATGGTATGCAATTTTCTTTGTTCACGAAGTTGTCTCATTCTATCCCTTTTCTTCTCTTTTTCTACTTCTTTGTCTTCCAGTGGTAGAATATTTGCTCATTTCCTTAGCATGATGATGAATTCTACATGTGTATAAGTATGTTAAATATTATTTGACAACCTCTATTTATTTTTAATCCACCTTCCCAAATTAAATTGTTCATTACAATTTTTAAATTACTTTGAAACCCAATTTTTAAATTACTTTGAAAGTCCCTAAGATTTTGAGCTTTGACACATATTGCTTCTAATTCAAACTTTAATTGTAAAATAAATCTTTTAAAATAAGTAAAATTATGAAAATAACAAGTCCATATTATATCAATTATAAACAAAAAATCCTTATTCACATTTCACATGTAAAAAATAAAAAATGCACCTCAAATGATCAATTTTGTTGAAGAATCATTGACTTTCTCACTTCTATGTTGATTTTTGAACAAAAAGGTGGTGACAAGTTGATATAACATTATTTCATGTGACATTCAACACCATTAAAAGTGTATTTTTTGTTGGATAATGTGAAGAAACCAAACATAATTAAAAAATGGTGGGCCTTAAAAATGAGCTCCTTGCCATTTTTTTTCTATTTTTATTATTTTACATAGGGTGTAAACCATATGTAATTATAGAAAAAGAGGAGAGGGAGAGAGAAAGAGAGTGGGTGAAAAGGGTGAGAAGTGGGGAATGAGAAAGGGTACAAAAGGGAGAGATAGAGGGAGAGTCCATGAAGAGAGAGAGAGAGAGAGAGAGAGAGAGAGAGATCCTAAGGGGTTCTAGGACACATTAATGTGTCTCAGGACCCCTTATGACCCCTGATAACCCTTTCTGACCCCTCTATCTACACATTATGGGTCCTAAGGATTGTTAAGGGGTCCTAGGACACATTAATGTGTCGTAGGAACTCTTACAACCCCTCACAACCCCTTAGGACCCCTTAGAATATACTAATGTATGGTAAGGGGTCCTAAAGGATCATAAGGGGTCCTAGGACCCCTTATGACCCTTTAGGATCCCTCTCTCTACATATTATGGGTCCTAAGGGTTGTTAATGGGTCTTACACCACATTAACGTGTCCTAGGATCCCTTATCATACACTAATGTATTGTAAGGGGTTGTAAGGAGTCTTAAGGGGTCCCATGACACATTTTATGTGTCTTAGGACCCCTAAAATATATGTTAAGGGGTACTAAAGGGTCCTAAGGTGTCATAATGGGTCATATGACACATTAATGTGTCCTAGAACCCCTTATTCCCCCTTATGACCCTTTGGGACCCATCTCTCTAAATATTAGGGGTCCTATGCCACATTAATGTGTCCCATAACCCCCTAAGATCCCTTAGGACCCATTACTATAAACTAATGCATGGTAAGGTGTCTTAAGGAGTTGCAAGGGGTATTAAGGGATCCTAGGACACATTAATGTGTCCTAGGAACCCTTATGACCCCTAAGATATATGGTAAGGGGTCAAAAATGATCGTAAGGGGCCTTAAGGGGTCCTAGGACACATTAATGTGTCCTAAGACACCTTATTACCCCTTATGACCCTTTAGGACATTTAAGATGTATAGTAAGGGTTCCTATCACAAATTTATGTATCACATGACCCCTTATGACCCTTTACGACCTCTCTCTACATCTTAGGGGTCCCAAGGGTTTTTAAGGGGTCCTATAACACATTAATGTATCCTAGGAACCCTTAAGACCCATTATAACCCCTTACCATAAACTAATGTATGATAAGGTGTATGGTAAGGGGTAACAAGGGGTCTTAAGGGTTCATATGACACATTAATGTGTCCTAGAACCCATTTCAACCTCTTAAGACCATTTAAGACCCCTAAGACACATGTTAAGGGGTCGTAGGACAAATTATTGTGTCTTAGACCCATTATGACCACTTATGATCCTTTAGGACCCCTTTTTCTACATATTATGGATCCTAAGGGTTTTTAAAGGGTCTTAAGACATATTAATATGTCCTAGGACCCATTAAGATCCCTTAGGACCCCTCACCTTACACAAATATATGGTAAGAAGTTCTAAGGTGTCATAAGGGGTCACAAGGGATCCTATGACATATTAATGTGTCTTAAGACCCCTTATGACCCTTTAGGACCCCTATATCTATGTATTAGGGGTATTAAGGTTTTTTAAGGGGTTCTATGACACATCAATATGTTTTGGGACCCCTTACCATACACTAATCTATGGTAATTGTTCCTAAGGGGTCTTAAGGGTTTCTACAACAAATTAATGTGTCCTAAGATCCCTTATGACACCTTATAACTCTTTAAGACACCACATATGTATGGTAAGGGGACCTAAAGGGACCTAAGGTGTCATAAGGGGTCCTAGGAGACATTAATGTGTCTTAGAATCCCTTATAACCCTTTAGGACCCCTCTCTCTATATCTTAGGGGTCCTAGGACACATAAATGTTTCTTAGGACCCCTTAAGACCCCTTAGGACCCCTTACCATACACTAATGTATGGTAAGGTGTCCTAATGGATCTTAAGGGGTTGTAATGCATCTTAAGGGATTGTAGGACACATGAATGTTTCCTAGGATCCCTTATGATCCCTTAAGACACTTTATGACTGCTAAGATGTATGGTAAGGGTTCCTAAGGGGTCATAAGGGTTCATAGGATACATTAATGTGTCTTAAGACTCCTTATGACCCTTCTCTCTACATCTTAGAGGCAATAAGAGTGGTTGAGGGGTCTTATGACACATTAATGTGTCCTAGGACCCATTTGGACCCCTTACCATATACTAATGTATGATAAGGGGGTCGTAAGGGGTCATAAGGTGTCTTACGACACATTAATGTGTCATAGAACCTATTATGACCCTTTAGGACCCCTCTCTCTACATCTTAGAGGTCCTAAGGGTTGTTAATGGGTCTTACAAGATATTAATGTGTCCTACGACCCCTTAAGATCCCTCAGGGCCCCTTACAATACACTAATTCATGGTAAGTGGTCCTAAGGGGTCTTAAAGGGTCATAAGACACATTAATGTGTACCATGACCCCTTATGATTTCTTAAGACCCTTTAGGAACCCTAAGTTATATGGTAATGGGACATAGAGGTTTCTAAGGTGTCATAAGGGGTCCTAGGACACATTAATGTGTCCTATAACCCCTTATGACCCTTTATGACCTCTCTCTCTACATATTATTAGTCCTAAGGGTTATTAAGGGGTCCTGAGGTGTCTTAAGGGATTGTAAGGGGTCTTAAGCGGTCCTAGGAAATATTAATACATCCTAGGACCCCTTATAATCCCTTACAACACTCTAATATTTGGTAAGGGGTCATAAAGGTCCTAAGACATATTAATGTGTCCTAGGACCCCTTATTATCCATTAGGACCCTTTAGGATCCCTAAGTTGTATGGTAAGGGGCCCTAAAGAGTCATAGGGGATCCTAGGACACATTGTGACCTCTTATGACCCTTTAGGACCCCTATCGATACATATTAAGTGTTCTAATGGTTGTTAAGGGGTCATGTGACACATTAATGTGTCTTAGGACCCCTTAAGACCCATTAGGACCCCTTAACATACACTAATATATAGTAAGGGGTCTTAAGGGGTCCTAGGACAAATTAAAGTTTCCTAAGACCCCTTATGACCCTTTAGGATTCATCTCTCTACTCATTAGGGGTCCTAAGGGTTGTTAAGGAGTCCTATGACACATTAATGTGTCTTAGGACACCTTAGGACCCCTTACCATACATGATTATATGGTAAGGGGTCCTATGATACATTAATGTGTACTAGGAACCCTTATGACCCCTTAGTAGCCTTTAGGATCCCTCTCTCTATATATTAGGGGTCCTAAGGATTTTTAAGGGGTCATAGGACATATTATTATGTTCTACAACCCCTTAAGACCCCTTAGGACCCCTTACCATACACTAATAAATGGTAAGGGGTCATAAGGAGTCATAAGGAGTCTTAAGGGGTCCTAAAACACATTAATGTGTCCTAGGATGCCTTATGACCCCTTAGGACCCTATAGGACCCCTCTCTCTACATATTAGCAATTGTAAGGGTTGTTAAAGGATCCTATGACACATTAATGTATCCTATGACCCAGCTTATGAACCCATATTTCTCTCTCTCTCTCTCTCTCTCTCTAAACTTCTCACCCCCCTCTCTCTCTCACTAAGATTATGTTTCCACCCATGACAATTGAAGATGCCTTTCCTCAATATCATAATTATTGGCCATCATCAGATAAGAGAACTAAACTAAACTGCATAAAAAATATAGCAATAATTCCATTATAGAATAGACTTAGGAGTATTGTCAAACTTTCTTATGGATAAACCACCCCTAAAGAGCATGATATTATACTTTTGCAATGTAAAAAGTGAAACTTGGTATGGGTTTTTCTAGATCAACTTGCTCCACTGGAACCTCATGAAATGGAGCATGTGTTAGGATATGATGTGGGCCACACATGTGGCTCTTATTTTAGGACTAATTTTATACACTCCCTTGGAAATTATTTCTAGGTAGAAATGGTAGGATACCATCTTTCTATTTTAAAACCTATTTATCCAAAAGGGATAAATGTCCTTTCTCTGTTCTCTGTTCTCTAGGGGTGCAGAAGTTGCTTTGCATTTTTTCATTATATCACTCAATTATGTTGTATTTTTTAGAGATTAAAAACAAAATAGGATTATCCTTAGAAGTTTGTGGGAAAAAACACATCAAAAGGGTCAAGTGATTGAGGCGCGGGATGTGAATAATTTGACAACAAAAAGAATTGATGAAATGATTAACGAAATTGGATATTTTGATCTCAGAATAGCTGGAAGCCCCTATAATAATCGGTCAGACAACAACAAGTGCACTAGGCATGGACTAGATGGAAATCAATCTTCTATTTTCTATGAATTCCTAAGGATTATGAATTATGTAAGGGGTGTGCAATGCATTCAAGCCTAACTTGACACAATAATATCATTATTAAAGTTGTAACAAACTCTTACAATTTCTTAATACAAACCCTCTACAATCACTTATTTAAATTCCAACATCTCTCTCTCTCTCTCTCTCTCTCTATATATATATATATATATATATTGGGCGTACGCCTTAAGTAAAACACTAAAAGTAAAATATCACACTGAATGCAATAACATTTTCACATATATAGGACATGCACCCTTTTAACTACATTGGTATCCACAAAGCCTAAGGCTTGTATTTCATTAGGTATCCAACCCAAAGGCTTGGAGGATTCATATAGGTCTGAGATGTGTTTACTAACAAACTTACAAAAAAATCACTTTTTTCGTGTGTGCTCCTTGTTAAGTTTGCACATGTTCAGCAATGACAAATCTAGACAAAATGATGTTCTAAATATCTCTATTATCTTTCTAACCATATAATTTATTTTAAATTATGATTATGTTAAGCTTTTCATCTCTAATTTCTTTTATAAGTATGTCCGCTTTTTGTCCAAAACCAACTTGTAGTATTTTTCATCTTAGATTCTGGCTCGTTCGTCAAATTTTGAAACAAGTTAGTTTTTTAGAAACTAGACTCTATTCTACACACTTAAAAAAATAAGTTTTATTTTTTATTAGTCAATGATTTCTAGGGGGAGCATGCACAAATTTCACATTTTTAGGATGTGTCCACTTCAAAAATTTGTAAAACATCATACATTTGTAAAAAAAAGGAAAAATATTAAGGATAAACTACATGGTGTTAGCTAAAATCTCACTGGGGTGATTAAATTTTTTTAAAAAAAAGTTAACATTTTAGAGGGACCACTCTAGATGCCACGTTATGTTTTTTCACAAAAAAATATGACCACTTTTTGTGCTCCCCCCCTTTTAGGGCCTTAAATCTCCACCATTTTCAAAATAAATTAGTAGTTTAGAAACTAGATTCAGAGTACTACAACTCCTATTCTTTTTGCATCTTAAAATTTTGAGTCTACCTATCTTCAATTTCTTGTCGAAGTTCAAAGTTTTCTAATTTCATAAAAAAGAAAAAGAAAAAGAAGTGGCATCTTATAGCCCCCTTTTGGCCCCCCATTTTTGTGCACTTACCCCTTTCTTCTCTTATAGTATATGTTAGCTTGTGGTGACTTATCAGGAAAGTACTGTACACTTTTCCTTTTGGGGCTGACATATTTTCACCTAATTCTGGGCTGACATGTTGTAACTCATTCTAACCCTAAAGTGGAAACATATTGTATAATATGGCTTAGGGTTAGGGTTTTCACAATGTATGTTTTAGTAGCTTCTTGCGGCAATATTGAGCTATAAGGGATTATGAATTGTCATTAGGTTGTAATCACTGGATAATAAAATATTGGACTCACTGTTGGTGGACATAGCCCAGGGATTGGGTGAACCACATTAAATCTTTGTGTCTTCTGTTCTCTTATGTGTGGTTTATGGTTGTTCTAATATTGGTTATATTTGCATGTAATTGTTATTTCTGTCTTGTTAATCCTAACAAGTGGTATCAGAGCAAGGTTGTTTTTTCAGTTATCCTCTATAGGAAGATCTCACGATTTAGTGGGAGTCTCATGATTGAGTGGGAGAAATGGTAGATGAGGGTAGGTTGAAGGTTGACATGTTTAATGGGCAGAACTTTTAGTTATGGAAAATGCAAATGGAGGACTATCTCTATCAGAAGGATCTATGGCGGCCATTGGAAGGAAAAGCCAAGAAATCGACAAGCACTTTTGATGAGGAGTGGGCTATTCTTGATAGAAAGGCCCTTGGTAGTATTCAATTATGCCTGGCACAATTGGTGGCATTCAATATTACACAAGAAATGACGACTGAAGATTTGATGAAAACCCTAGCGAAGTTGTATGAAAAGCCCTCCACTTCAAATAAGGTATTTCTCATGAAGCATTTGTTTAATATGAAAATGGTGGAAGGTGGGTCAGTTGTTGATCATTTAAATGAGTTTAATAAAGTTACCGGTCATTTAACTTATGTCAATGTTATTTTTGATGAAGAAGTCAGGGCTCTCTTGATTTTGTGTTCTTTGCCTGAAAGCTGGAATGGCTTGGTAATGGTTGTTAGTAATTTGTTTCTGGTTCTAATACCCTAAAATTTGATGATGTTATTGGTGTTATTCTGAGTGAGGAAATTTGTAGGAAAAACTCAAGTAGATCCACATCAGGTAGTGTCTTAAATGCACAAAGAAGAGGTAGAACCAATGAGAGAGGAAACAATTCTGGAAATCGTGGAAAATCAAGAGGAAAATCAAAGGGAAAGAGGTTTGAATTCAAAGGGCCAAATGATTGCTAGTACTGTGGAAAACTAGGTCATAAGAAGAAAGATTTCTAGTCTTGGAAGAATAAAGAAGGAGACAAATAAGAAGGTAACAAGGATACAAATGTGGTAAATAATAAACCCGAAGAGGATGCCTTGCTTCTTTCTTTAGAAAGTATTGATGATTCATGGGTTTTAGATTCTGGGGCTTCATTTCATGCTACACCCCATAGAGCTTATTTTCTTGATTATGTCCAAGGGGATTTTGGGTTAGTTTATTTGGGAGATAATGAACCCTATGAGATTGTTGGAAAGGAAAAAATTAAGATTAAGTTATAGAATGGGAATCATTGGCTACTACAAGAGGTAAGACATGTTCCAAGGTTGAGTAGGAATTTAATTTCAGCAGGGCAACTAGGTGATGAGGGTTGCACAGTTACTTTTAATGATATAAATTGGAAGGTTTCAAAAGTTTCCTTAGTAGTAGCAAAAGGTGTGAAAGTAGGCACCTTATATCTTTGTACAGGTCATACTGTTCCTTCTACTTTAATTGTTTCAGAAGATAATGAATGTTTAGGAACAGTGGCTGCACTTGAGCGGGAAGAACATCAAACTGTTGCTGTAGATTCTGACACATCACTTTGGCATAATAGACTCGTGCACATGAGTAAAAAAGGTATGAAATTACTTCATTCAAAGAAAGCTTTACCTAGTCTGAAATGTGTCAATATGGATTGTTAGTCCATTTTCTGGTTCAATGCAAAATCTTTTGAAAATGGCCTCCTCCCTGCAAATGTTTCATGGTAAGTGTCCTGCCCTGTGTTCTTCAATGTGTCACCTTGCTCCAGCCCAAATTTGCACGTGCTGAATTGCAAAATCTAGAAAGTTATTCAAATTTTATGGTCTGCAGGAAAATAATTTCAAAATCTGTCTAAATGTCGAAAACCCACAGTATTTTTGAAAATCCATGATGTTTTTGACCTGTGTGTTGTTTTCAACCCTGTGCGCTTCTTATTTTGTGCACTTGTCTTCTAGCACTGAAAACCTTGTGTGTTTTTGGTCTTCCTCTGTGTCAAATACTTCATGTGTTTTCGACCTTGGTCCTAACTATGCAGGTGCGATGGATGGTGGGGCCCGGTCTTGGCTCAGCTATGTCATTGATTCTCTAGTTCTCCTACGGTTACATCTTTTATTCAATGACCTGGCGACTGTGTTGTCACACAATCTCTTATTTTTGGCAGTTAGGTGCCTAACCTTCAGTGACTCGGTGACTGTTAGTCACGTAATCTCTGAGTGTTTAGCGGTTGGCGGCTAACATCTCACGACTTGGCGAATGGTTTGTTGCGTAGTCACTAAGTGCTCGATAATTAGTTAGTGGGCCTGGTATTTCTTAAGCGGAGTAACATTGCAAATGTGATCTACAATTGCCGCATGATCGTGAGGAATATTCCTCCCCTTTGCGATCATGTGACCACCGTCTGATCTTCCCAAAGGTAAGGCTTTTCCGGGCGGTGGGTCCTGTGTCAGGCTTTTCTCGGTGGTCACAGCGTGTGGCATGTTGACATGTGGCATCAGGGGGACCCAGATGCGGTTTGAGGTTTGGCGGAGTGGATAAAGATCTGGCGGTGCTGATAAATTTCTATGTGTTTACACGTTTGCGCAATAAAAAGGTGATGCCCTAATTCATCCAGCGATTTAGCGAACAATGGTCGCGTGGTCGCTAAGTCTTTTGGCAATGGTGTAAAGTATCTCACGAACTGGCAAAAGTTCTTCGGTTGCTAATTCGACAGATAGGTGGGGCCGATGTTTTCGATGATGAGGCTTTTCCTGATTGGCTGGTGAGTGAAAGGGTGGCAGTCTCATGGCCTTGTCGCATTATCATAGGGGCCACTTTTCAGCTATGCGATCATGTGACCGCTGTTTGGTCATTGCAGTTGCGGAGTTAGGCGGGTCCACAGTGCCGGTGTTGCCGAGGTGTTCTTTTTTGATTGGTTGCTGACTGTTGATCATGTTGTTGACTTTCCAAAGGGGCCCACGACTATTGTGAATTAAGTATGATCACTCGATGTGCTGGAAAGAGAAAGGGATCAATGGCCATGTTTTAATTTTTGTCGAGTGATCGTTGGGATTTGAATTCAAATTTGCAAAAGTGTTTCCATCGATATAAAGGATTGTTTTCAATGCAGAAGTGATTGGAACTAGTAAGAAGTAATTTGTTTTCCGTTGTAGTGTGGTCCAGGGTATGATGATCATTTGTAGGGATCTGTACCATGTAAGGAATGATTACAATCTTGGCTCGAGAAGTGTTTGCAGGTGGTTGATTAGACTAGTTTTATGGCAATCTCCTGGTCTTTTGGCCTGATCTTAATGTCGGTCTGAGATCTTTTCTCTTTGGGTTGCCTAACTTTCATGCCCCTGCAATAAATTTTGGACTGTTTCCAATTGGTTTAACTATTGTAGCCTGTGCCTTAGCTGTCTGTAGCTTGTTGCAACCTATTATGGGTTTCCAAGGCAGCTAATGGTATAAATAGTCAAATTTTTGACTGTATAAGGGTTCTGAATTTTGTCAGTTTTAGTGAAGGGTTCTTTCCTGTAGATTTTCTCCTTCTCTCTGCATATAGAGTGTTCCTCTTTCTCTCATTGGTTCAGAGAATACAGTGCATATTGTAACAGATTTGTCTTATGTGTGAGGATTTAATATATTCTTACTGTTACCAAGCTATCTCCATTTGAATTCTGAGTCCATTAGTCATGCATCAAAGGTGTTTGATTTTTCTATTTGCATTGCCTAAGTGTTTGCAAGTGGAGTTGTCTTCGCAGAGCTAACTGGTTCAAGGTTAGTGTTCATGTATGTATGAGCTGAAATATCAAGGATAGGTCATGCTTGTCTTCTAGTGAATGCTGGTTAATGTATTGTCTATTCATAGGTCTCTTCTAAGGGGAGGGTCAAAATCCTTTGATGGATAATAACATGCTTGAATGCACAGGTGGGTGTTAAGTTGAGGTTTGGTCATGGTGTGTGATTGATGTCAGGCATCAACACATTGAGCATATTGTGTTCTTGTTTCATAGCTGTCCCTTACGATATTGTATTTGACTCTGTGGCCCATTGGATAAGGCACTGGTCTATGAGAGACTTAGGGTATCTCAGGGGTCCCTTCAACCCAACATTAAATCAATTACCTTTCCCTTTCATGTTGGTGGTAGTAGTAGGAGTTTCTCTCTGGTCTTTAGACTCATTCTGTGCAAATAGGGCTATTTGTACATGAATTGGCTTCATTGGGGTACAGGTTACCTGAAGGGGTTTGAAGGCTATTCCACACTAATCTGTCTGTGGGCCTTTGGTTTGTCATGAGGTGTCTTGAATGTGCAAATAAGGTAATACCTGCCTGAGTGAATGTGGAGCTCAAAGAAGAAGGAGGATTTCTCTCTATCCTTATTAATTGGTTTGTTTTCCTTGTCAAGCTTGAGTGCCTAACCTATGTTTCAAGCCCAACCATTTGATTCAAGTTTGGTCCTACAAGGAAAATAGCCAACATGGATTTCTATGAAAGTTGTGTTTATGGAAAATAAAAGAGAGTTAGTTTTGTAAAGAGTGGAAGGGAAAAGAAAAATGAGAGATTAGAGATTGTGCATATAGATTTATGGGGACCAGCTTAGGTATCTTCCGTTGGTGGCTCTTTGTATTATGTTACATTTATAGATGATGCAACAAGAAAAGTATGGATTTATTTCCTTAGACAAAAATCTGATGTATTTCAAACTTTTAGGAAATGGAAATGCTTGGTTGAGAATGAGACTGGTAAAAAGATAAAATGTCTCAGATCTGATAATGGTGGTGAGTATTGCAGCATAAAATTTGAAGATTATTATTCCTTAAATAGTATTTTTAGGTAGAAAATTGTACCAAGGACTCCACAAGAAAATGGAGTGGATGAACGCATGAATAGGACAATAATGGAGTGTGCAAGGAGTATGAGGTTGCATGCTAGGCTGCCCTTAAACATGTGGGTAGAGGCTATAAACACTATTGTTTATTTAATTAATAGAGGCCACTCTACTCCTTTGGACTATGGTATTCCAAAGGAAGCATAGAGTGGTAAGAAGGTGAGTTATTCTTTTCTCAAAACATTTGGTTGTGAAGCTTTTGCACTTATAGACTCTGAAAATAGAACCAAGCTGGAAGCTAAGTCTAAGAAATGTGTATTTGTTGGATATGGCATTGATGAATTTGGTTATAGGCTTTGGGATTTTGAAAATCATAAAATTGTAAGAAGCACAAATGTCATATTCAATGAGAAAGTATTGTACAAAGATCTGTTGTAGCAGCATGAGAAGAAAGGAAATGATTATGTAGTACTAGATAATACTCCAAAAGACAATGTTCCAGTAGTTCCTTATGCTCTGAAACAACAACAACAACAAATACCACAAACCCCAGTGAATGTTAGATGGTCAACAAGGCTAAGTAGACCTCCAGAAAGATTCTCTCCCTCTTTGTATTTTATTTTATTAACAGATGCTAGTGAACCTGAATGTTATAATGAAGCTGTGCAGGTGGTTACAAAGCTTCAGTGGGAGTCTGCAATGACAGATGAAATGGACTCTTTGCTGCAAAATCAAACATGTGATTTATGTAAGTTACCTTCAGGTAAAAGGGCTTTACAAAATAAATGGGTTTACAGTTTAAAAGAAGAGGATGGAGGTAAGAAAATATTTAAAGCCAGGTTAGTTGTAAAAGGATCTGCATAGAAAAATAGTATTGATTTTGATGAGATATTTTCTCCAGTTGTTAAAATGACTTCTATCCATACTATTTTAAGTATTGTGGCTACTGAAGATTTTCATTTAGAGAAGCTTGATGTTAAAACAACTTTTCTTCATGGTGATTTGGATGAAGAAATATATATGGTACAACCATAAGGATTTGAGGTCACGAGTAAGGAGAATTTGGTGTACAAATTGTAGAAGAGTTTATATGGCTTGAAGCAAACACCTCGGCAATGGTATATTAAATTTGACACTTTTATGAATGAGCATGGATACAATCGGTGTCATTCTGACCATTTTGTTTATTTTAAGAGGTTGGATGATTACAACTACATTATTTTATGTTTATATGTTGATGATATGCTTGTAGCTAGGTCTAACATGGATCACATTAAGGGGTTCAAACAACAGTTAGCACATTCATTTTCTATGAAGGATTTGTGGGTAGCCAAATAAATCCTTGGTATGAAAATTTGCAGAGATGGGAAAAATAAGAAATTGACTTTATCTCAAGCTGATTATATTGAGAAGGTGTTGCAATGTTTCTCTATGGAGAATGCCAAAGCTATCAGCACACCTTTGCCTCGTCATTTGAAATTTACTAAGGAGATGTGTCCTAAGACACCAAAAGAAGAGGCTAAAATGTCCAAGGTACCTTATGCTTCAACTGTAGGGAGCTTAATGTATGCTATGGTATGTACTCAACCAAATATTGCAAAAGTAGTGGGAGTCGTTAGCCGGTATATGAGTCACTCCAGAATTAAGCATTGGAATGCAATGAAATGGATTCTCAGGTATTTAAGAGGTACATCCAGTAAGTGTTTACACTTTGGGGGCTCTACTACTTCTATACAAGGCTATATTGACTCAGATTTGGTAGGAGATATAGATAGTAGGCAGAGTATTACAGGCTATGTATTTACTATAGGTGGGACAGAAGTGAGTTGGGTTTCTCGACTACAAAAGGTGGTTGCTTTATCCACTATAGAGGTAGAGTATGTTGTTGCTACAAAGGCAACTAAGGAGATGATATGACTTTAATTCTTCATGGAAGAATTGGGACATCCACAGATGGATAACTTTCTGTATATAGATAGCCAAAGTGCCATTCATCTTACGAAGAATTTTGCTTTGCATTCAAAGACAAAACATATACATTTGTGGTACCATTTCATTTGGTTAGTTTTGGATGATGGGTAGTTAAAGCTAGAAAAGATACATATAGATGACAATCCAATAGATATGTTTACAAAGGTAATAATAAGGGAGAATTTGAACTCATGTTCAGCTTCAGTTGGTCTTCGAGACTAAACATAATAAAGGAACAACTAAGTCGAGGGTGGTTTGATCTAGTGGGAGCCTCATATGGTAGTAGTATTGCTACAGGATCAGCCGTCAAGTGGGAGGTTTCTTAGTGTGGATCCTGATCAATCACCAAGTGGGAGATTTTTAGCTTGTGGTGATTGATCAGGAAAGTACTATACATTTTTCCTTTTGGGGCTGACATATTTTTAGCTAATTTTGGGCTGACATGTTGTAACTCATTCTAACCCTAAAGTGAAAAAATATTGTATAATATGGATTAGGGTTAGGGTTTTCACAATGTATGTTTTAGTAGCTTCTTGTGGTGGTATTGAACTATAAGGGATTACAGATTGTAATCAGGTTGTAATCACTAGATAATAAAATATTGGACTCACTGTTGGTGGACATAGCCCAGGGATTGGGTGAACCACATTAAATATTTGTGTCTTCTGTTCTCTTTTATGCGGTTTATGGTTGTTCTGATATTGGTTATATTTGCATGTAATTGTTATTTTCGTCTTGTTAATCCTAACAGTATCTAACTAAAAGAAGCATCCTTCTTTGACAAATTTGATCTTAACTCAACCTTCTCAACATGAAGCCAAATTATTCATAAAATGACCACATCCTCCATGAACTCTCATTCTCCTCTAATTTTGTGGGATTCAACCCACCATAATCTTACCACCTCCACAAAAATGTACCTGCACTAAACTTTTTAATACCATACAAATCTTCTGCATTCCAAACATCACTAGAAAATTACTTTTGAGCTAAATTACCTATAATAGACAACCCATCATCATTATCAAATTTATTAAAATTCAAATTAATATCACCTTCTACAAAAACTTCATCATACTCATATCCATATTTAGAATAATATTCAAGAAAATTTAATTTTACCTCAATTCCATTCACCCCTACAACTTCATGTTTGTCCTCAACATGATTTGTAACTTTTTTTATGCCTTCTAAAATAAATATTGTTGCTACAAAATCATTACCTTTGGCTACAAATTTTTCCCCACTAACAATAAGTTTATTCCTCTCTCGTTTTACTGTTGCGATCCTCATTAACAAATCATCTCCCTCAATTTTCAAGGCCTCCCAAATCCTTAACAACACAAGTTTTCAAAACCCTCAGGTTCCACCTATGTAAATTGTTGTTAGCAAAATGGTTAGCACTCCCCTCAGGATTTGTGACATGCCTTAACCACCTCTTGTGTCTTCTATAAGTCTAGTGGTTGTATCAGGCATTAATAGGTTGATCTTTTGGTGCAATGACAACCACTACTTGTAACAAGTGGTATCAGAGCTTTGTCACAGGTTCAAATCCTCTCGGGTAACACTAAGGAGGAGATTGTTGGAAAAATGGTTAGCGCTCCCCTCGAGATTCATGACATGGCTTAACCGCCTCCTGCGTCTTCTATAAGTCTAGTGGTTGTATCAGGCATTAACAGGTCGATCTTTTGGTGCAATGACAACCACTACTTGTAACAATTGCCTCATGTTTGGTGCTCTTCTTGCACACTAGCTCTCACAGTTTTACCTTCTTTCCTACAACTCTCACTACTATCCTCTACCTAATAAGATTTTGTAAGATGCACATCTTCAAGACCTCTTCTACCAGCTTTCTCTCTAAGGAAGAATTATACACACCTTCTACCTAAATTAATATTTTCTAGAGGACAACCAATATGATACTCATAGAACCAAATATTTCTCACCACTTCTTCCCTCTTCAAAAAAATTTACTTGCAGGTCCTGTTGCAAACTGCTTCCCTTTGGTGAATCTTCCTGCACACTCAAATTGCTAGCTCTAATACCACTGATGCAAAAACAATTGTCCTACCCCTCAACAACACATTAAATAAACTTCAAATACTATTGGAAATCTAATTTTAAATAAAAATATATATATTATATGGACATAAAAATTAATACAACAAACTAGAGGCATTGTTATTGAAAATTTGGAACAAGTTTACAAAATATTGAGCCACATCTATGGGCTTCTCATCTCCACATTACAATTTGATATAAATATGATATAGACCTTCAAAAACTGGTGGGTTAAAGCATCGATATCCTTCTAAAAAATTGCCTTCTTCCTTCTTCTCTTCTCTCCTCAAAACTACACCTGCAATAACCCCCTCCTAAATTTGAAATTCCACAAATATATACCAACTTTTACATTTAATTTAATTTGGGGACACATAAATGATATGTTAAATTATATTACCACTCATTTGAATTTAATTTTATAATCTTTATTAAGATTCTTACAACACATCTTACAACATGCTAAAAATAGGTGTCCATGTAAGACCACTTGCATTTCCTATTGACTCCTGAACTTAGAAACCTATAAATTATCTTTTGGAGGCCCACTATTTTAGGAGATTCTTTGTCATACAATTTAACCCCCAAGAATTTGAATTTTAAGCCATGCCAAAATATTTTAATAAAATATTTGGCCTATTAAATACCAAAAAATTCACCAAAAGTCATAACTACGTCAAAGCATAAAATATAAATATTTTTGGTTTATGTTGATTGCAAATTTACCTAGGATGCACCTCCATCATAACTTGGGTTAGTGATTGAGGATACTAACACCTTATTCTTTTATATTTATCCTTGTGCCAAATTTATGACTAAATTATAGATTCCCATAGGCTGAAATTATTCCCTATTTCCCTAAAGGATTTAACTTTGAGGTGGCTTATGGGATTAGGAAGAGATGCAATTGAAAACTAGGCCTCAAAGAAATAGAATTTCCTTAAAAAATATAAGGACTATTTCATAGGAAGGGATTCACATGGATATAGTATTTTGAGAACTACTTAGAAAGAGGATGAACCATTAGAGGATTATTTGAAGCAATTATTGTTCAATCTCAAGAAATCCAGACATAGTAGATTGGGGGATGAGTCTATTAAACTCATCTTCCTTCAAATAATCTATAAGATTTTCTAGATGCATTGGACCCAATGGGGAGATACATTTCCAAATCCCATTGGGATTTCTAGGATGGAAATAAGTAATTTTATTACTAATATGAAGTAGGAAATCATAAATAATATGACCACCCAATTGGGCACACTTCAAGCAAGAAAGAAACAATAAAAATTAAAAACCACCTTGATTTTATACTACCCTACTTGTCACTACAAAAAGAAAGATTGTGATTACAAGAGGATTTCTAGCTCAAAGGAATACCTTGATTTCAAATAATTGGAGGATGATGAGGGCCAAGTTTTCTACTTATCCCAAATAAAACCATGGAATCAATGACAAGGTGTCCCTCAAGACCCTTTTTCTTTCAACACGTCTTACTCAAATGATCCTTCATCATAAAATAAACCCTCCCAAGGATGAATGAACTATGATTCTTCACCATGTAACACTCAACCTATGGTATGGATCTCATTCCAACCTATGAGAAAACCTCCATACTACCCTACTTGTCACTACAAAAAGAAAGATTGTGAGTACAAGAGGATTTCTAGCTCAAAGGAATACCTTGATTTCAAATAATTGGAGGATGATGAGGGCCAAGTTTTCTACTTATCCCAAATAAAACCATGGAATCAATGACAAGGTGTCCCTCAAGACCCTTTTTCTTTCAACATGTCTTACTCAAATGATCCTTCATCGTAAAATCAACCCTCCCAAGGATGAATGAACTATGATTCTTCACCATGTAACACTCAACCTATGGTATGGATCTCATTCCAACCTTCGAGAAAACCTCCTAATTATCAAGAACCAAAAACTAATTGGCATCAACCCAAACAAAATAGGAAGAAACAACCAAATGGAGAGGTAATCAACCCTAGAGAAATTAGAACCTAGGATATAAATAACAACAACAACTGCAAGGACCTCCCATTCAGTAATCCATTATGCCTAATCCCACCATTTCATATACAAACCTACTCAAATCCCTACTCACCCTTCACCTAACCCAAATATTTGTCCTACTCAACAAACATATGCTAGAAACATACACCAATTCCTTGCTTATGTCATGAACATTAATAATGTGCACCTTTAGTCTGAAAAAACCTTACCTATCCAAACATATCCTCTCATAATATAAATTCCAAAGTAAGATATTTTAATAGTTGACCATCCTCCATCAAATTAACAATGCCTTATGGATAAAGAAAACATTAAGCAAAAAACCTTACCTACTACTTGAAACAAGCTCCACCATTTCTTTGAAGGTTGAATGAGAAGAAGAATGAGCCTATACCTAATTTTGATTTCCTAGAACAAATAAAGAATACCAATATCCAAATTCCTCTATTTTAAGACATAAAAGATGTTCCCATCTATAAAGAAGAAATTGAAGAATTTTGTATCAAGAAGGAAGGACAAAATAGGAAGGACCCTACAATAGTTCACGTTGTAGGCTAGATGATGGACATTATGTTGGGTAGGCTTGTCATTATCAAATACAATGATCAAGGTAGTCCTATAATCAATGTTAGCATAAATTTTATATTAATACGTAATAAATTAATCGATCTAGGAACTACCATTAATGTAATGACAAGAGAAATCATGTAGAATTTGCAATTGACATAATAGTTCTAAAATCAAGCCATAAGAGATAGTAAAAGACCTTATTATAACACTTGACTAATGGGAACACCTGGTATACTTCATGATCCTACAACCTAAAATTAATCTAGGTGGTTACCCCCTCATTCTTGGAAGACCATGGGTTTCCACTGCATATGCCTTTATAGGATGTAGGTTAGGATAAATGATAATCTCCAATGGAAATATTACAAAGAAGCTAATCTTGTATCCACTAATTCAACCATACAAAGAGTCTAATTTTGTAATTTGTCCTAATCTATGGAATGGAGAGGAAGATTCAATTCATACCCTTAGACTAGTAGACACATGTTCATTGTTCAATTTTCAAGATGAAGATACTCTATTGGTACACACAATCCAAAATGAATATCAATGATACCTAGATGATTTGACCTATTTAGCCTATTCATCTTGTCTATTTCATACTTTACTTCCTACAACAACAACTAAATGTTACCTTTCCACTTTTGCACTATTGCACAAGATTTTCCCCACACATCAAATGAGAAGACCACATGTATAAACATTTCATTTGTTAATCTCCTCGCTACACGATTTGAGATAACACATGGAAAATATCTCAATATTAACAAAAAACTAAGCCAACAATAGTGACCATAGTTAAAAAATTTACTATAGGATCACTACTCAAATTTTGCATGGGATAATCAAGATATGAAAGGAATTTACCCAAATATTTACACATAAATGATATAGATCAAGGAATACTACATACCAATTAGGAAGCCTTGGAGAAGGATGAATCTAGAGTAAAAGTAATAGTTGAGGTAGAGTTGCAAAAAATGTTGAATGCAAGATTCATATATCCTATCTTAGATAGAAAATGGGTTCCCCATTAGTGATTGCCCCTAAAAGGGGTGGAAAATGGAAAGTCTATGTGGAATATGGATAACTAAATTCAATAGCTGTGAATTATCACTTTCCTCTTCCTATCATTGCCCAAGTATTGGACTCTCTAACTGGTAAGCAATATTTTCATTTTTGGATGGGTTTAATAATTAAAATCAAATTAAGATATGCCCAAAAGACCAATGCAATATAATGTTCACCTACCCATGTGGAACATATGCCTATTCAATAGTTCCTTTTGGCCTTTCTAATGGCCCTACAATATTTTAGATAGCAATTCTTAGTATCTTTTTTGATCTCACACATCACTATATGGAATTCTATATGGATGATTTCACCATATATGATGATACTTATGAGGAAGCTTTGAAAATTTTGTAGAAATTCCTCTAGAGATGCCAAGAACACAATTTTTTTATCAAGCAATGAAAAAAGTTATGTGATGATGCAAGAAGGAATGGCTCTAGGAAACTCCATTCCTAATAATGGAATATAGTTTTATCCAATGAAGATTGAAGTGATAAATAACTTACTTATTCTAGCAAAACATAAGGATGTAAGAAGTTTCCTAGCACATGTTGGTTACTATAGGTGCTCTGCCAAAGACTTCAGAAAAATTGTTGCACCTTTTACACTCTATTAACCAAAGATGCAAGATTTAACTAAATTACTCAATTCTAGATATTATATTTTTACCTTTTACAAGAATTTGCAAGAAACTGAACTAAAAAACATAATGAAAAAGTAGGAAATATTAGCAGTCATCTATATTATCAACAAATTTAGGCACTACATCATTGGATACCAGGTATTTATACATATTGATTATGCATCAATAAGATACCAGATGAATAAACACATTGTTAGTGAGAAGTTGGTTAGATGGTTACTATTGCTACAAGAATTTGATATCACAATAATAGGTAGACATGGAAGAGAAAATGTAGTTCCAATTTTCCTTTCTAGATTGACCCATGTAGAGGAACCTATTATAGATTATTTTGTAGATGAGCATCTTTTTGCACTCCAAATATATACTCCATGGTGTGTTGATATTGTAAATCACGTAGTATCAAGTAAGACTCCAACTTATTTATCTCCCATAGAGAAACATCAATTGACACAAAAGATAGTCATGGATATCAGGTTAATTGTTTTATACATGACATGATAATGTATGAGGAGATGCATTAGGGAAGATGAGATGTATGACATTATACATGTTGGTTATGATGGACCATGTGGGGGGTAAATTTCAGCAAAAAGGACATTCATGAAAGTGTTGAATACTAGTTATATTGGACTTCTTTGCATAAGGTATCAATCAAGTAAACTAGGGAAAGTGACATATGTTAGAGAATGGGAAAACCGATAAGATCATATGGAATTCCATTGCATCCTTGACTAATCCTCTCACCATTTTACAAATGGGGAATAGATTTCATAGGACCTATAGATCTGGCATCAAACAATAAGGACTAAATCTTGGTTTGTGCTAATTATCTAACGAAGTGGGTTGAGGTTTGACCAATAAAACATGCACGGGATAATAAGGTAGCATAATTTATTTATGAATAAATCTTCACCACATATGGTGTTCCTAGGGAGATAGGATTGGATCAAGGGCCCCAACTTACCTCATCAAGAATCCTAACCTATACCATCCTCAGGTAAATGGACAAGCGGAGGTAACCAATAAGGAAATAGAAACCATTCTAACAAAGATAGTAGGATTGCACAAAAAGGATTGGGCATCCAAGTTACCATAAGTTGTTTGTTCCTACAAAACCATTTGGAGGAAAACTATAGGGTTTATATCTTTTGAACTTGTGTATAGACAAAAATTTGTATTTCCCATTGAGTTTGAACATAAGACACTCAAAACTGCATTAGTACTTGGTATAGATATTCATGAAGCACAAAAGAAAAGGATAATGTAATTGAATACATTGGATGAAATAAGGAAGGAGGCACTTCATCAGACTAAGGTGATACAATCACAAAGAATGAAATGGCATGATAGGTATATCAAGGAAAAGCGATTTGCAACTGGTGATTGGATAATTCTCTATGGTTCCAATTATTAATACCACCAAGAGAAGTTCCAAAAGCATTGGATTTGACCCAATAAAATTACAAATATCTTCTTTAATTGTTCAATGCACTTGTAGACCATTGACCGAGTATTGTTCTCATTTCTTTTCAATGGTCACCACCTACATTTGTAGAAGAAGCCATTAGTAAGAGAAGGATTCCCTAAGAAGGTTGAGCAAGATGAATTGAAAGACTATCCTTTAGTGACACTTGCTAAGGTAGTCATTGTACATCTTTTTGCATAATACTACTCTATATATATTATAATAAGTTTCCTTTCTTTGGAAATATTTTTTATTTTGAATAAAACTCCATTATAGTAGCAAATTTAATATTTTTACAACTAGAGGAACTAACAATTATGAGGCTTTTTGATTCCAAATTTGGTAGCCTCTTCGCAATGTCAACCCCAATCAGCTCTTGGTGATGTGACAGTACATACTATTCCAATATAGTGCTCAGAAGACCTACAAATCCTAGTGGGCCTTTCATACTTACATTACAAGAGTCTTAGCCTACTAACTATCACTTCTTGCCATATTTCAGGCACCACATCATCTCATTATACAAAGAAACTTTGAAATGAATCAGCCACCTTCTTTACATGTGTCTATCATCATTTCCACTCTTGTCAAAGCTAGTATAATCTAATCACAAGGTATGCAAATTGCTACACCAATGATCATCTCTAATTTGATTTATATTTCTTACTCATAATGATGTGTAGTGATTTTTGAGATTGCATTTTATGCAACATTAAGTAGAAAATTAATACGCATATTAAATCCTATTCTTTCCACATCCAATTGAGGATACTTGTCAATTTCAGTTGGGGGGAGGGGTATTATGTTTGAATGATGTTTATGCACATTTTTGTTGTAATTAAATATTCACTAATTACAGTTTACTTATGATAATGCATTTACATATTAGTTTTCATGTAGACACCTAGGAGTTTGCATTTCATTTTATCACATGGTGTAGGATATTTCCACATTAGGTGGAGTTAGTTGTTATCTCATTCCACTTTATGTGTGAGATCCACCTTTAGTGTTCTTATTACATTATCATCCTCTCATTATTGCACATGTTTGCACATACTTCATGTACAATGGAGGAGGATCCACCTTTGGTGGACATGCGATTCCACCTAGTATGATTGATAGGTTATCGTTTGCATTTCTCCTATTTATCATCCATTTCCTATATATTCAGGAACATCTACTTTTTATTTATCAATTGGACATCAATTGTATCCATTATTATTTTTTATCATGATCGAATCAATCAATTGATGATATCATTTTTTCTATCTCTCTTCTGCTATCAATTGAGCTTCTAGATCTTGGCATTTTCATTCTTTGCCTTAGGAAAATTATTACACACATTACACAAAATTTTGTAAGCATGAGTTCTTTTAGTAGTTAGCTTTTGAGAGTCTTTTTTCAATCTTTTAAAGTGATCAAGTCATTGAATGACTGTACAATAGCACAATTATGCCATTAATTCCTCTTTTAGCTATTAATAGTTATCTCCAAATCTTGTTAATTTTTGTGCCTAAGTTCTTGCATGAGTCCTAAATACTTGCTAAAATGAAACCTTGTTAAACTTGAGATAGAATTCAAGACAGTTTCAATTTTTTTAGTTTAGCAGTGGTTTGAGGAGGAATTTTAGTCATGGGAGAAGACACAATTCATAGATAATTGGAAGTTCATAACCTTATAGATAATGAACATTAGTGTAGGGAAGAATTTTTTAATTTTGGTTGGGTTGAATATTTTAATAAATTAACAATGTTCGATTCAAACATAGCCCTAAAAATTTCTCTTACTCTTGAGGATAGGGTAGCCATGGTAAATGGACTATGAATTGATACAACCATGATGGCTATTGCAGATATTTTAGGGTTATCAACTAATGGTGAGGATTATATGGAGTCTTATGATGCTATATCTGCAAGTTTAGAATTCTCTAAGCCACGCGATAGACCCTAAAAAAGTTCCAACAAATATAAAAAAAGAGTTACATTGCCTAATAATTGAGCAACAACAACAACTCTTATCATCAATTACTTCACATGTGAGGGTAGATTTCCCACAATGCCTCTCATGGCTACATTTTGTGTCATGTTATTTTGATCCAAGTTGGAATTTGGTTATTGTTAAGGCTATTCGTATGATGCAATCAAACATTGCACTGTATGATGCATTTGGTTATAATACATTATTTTGGCTCTACTAGTATTATTGTTGATTTAGATGTTAGATTATACCATTTCTTACCATTTTGATCATATCCGTGCATGAAGATGTTGTTTTGATATGACATGATGCTTTATGATGATATCTAGTGTATTTTGTATTTAAGAACAATGAACTACATATTATGATGATTTTGTAGATTTATTATTATATTGTGTCTTTTATGTCGTTGGATATTTCATTGGGAATTTCACTGATATATGCTTATATTACTGTAAATGATTATTTAAAGCTTTAATGTTTAATTTAAATGACATGTACATTAAGGATTAAATATGGAATGACCAGTGCCGTGACATTCTAATACATATGAATGATTGCATCACTAGAGCGTTATTATTCCATTAGGTGTATTTTATTATTCATGTATATGCTTTTTCTATTTTTACTATGATTAGTTGTACTTGATGTTTGTGTGTTTTAATGAACAAGTACTAGACACTATTCTGCATGAGCTACAAGTTTGAACTTATCTTATCTCCAATAGTGGCACAAGAGACAATTTCACCATCCTTTCATGACTTAGCCAATATTGTCCTTATATGGACGATGTATCCATTAGTGATTTATTATACCTTTGATACTTGTGGGTAAATCTGGACTTCATATGCATATTATGATAGACCAATGTATGTGTCGGTTCATTTAGAGTTCCCACAGTTGTCACATATGACTTAGAATTTAAATGTTGATTTAATTATTTTGGGAGTTTATTTTTATTTGCCAGTTAATTTGCTATAATTGAATTCCATTTAATTGGAATTGATTTAATTATTCCTAGGAGATTTTTGGGAAGTTTATAGTTGGTTTTAATTTATTTTAGTATTTTTATTTTTAAGTCTTTTTGGGCCTTTTTGGAAAAAGTGACTTTATATTTGGGGAAAAAGGTTTATTTCCCCACCTTATGTTTTTGGACAAATTAGGAATTTGCTCAAAATTATTTTGGAGAAAATTGATCTTTTGCTCATTGTGTTTGATCCATTCATCAGATTTTTGTAGGTAGTGGCTCATTGGATTTGTGCTTCTATTGCTCTTTCTTGTGTGGAGTTGTTTGCATTTTTGTGGAGAGTTTATTTTCTCTCGTCTATTTATGTAATTCCTTCTTTGTGTGAGGTATGGATTTCTATAGCTTTCATTTTTTTCTATCTTTTGAAATGAAATAGACTACTTTATTTTTATAGGTTGAGAATTAGCATTCCCCCACAATCTTGTCTTTTCACTGTCTAATTGGACTTATGCGAGTATTTTATGTTTTTGCATATTAAAATGTATTGGTTTTGGTGTTATGCTTCTCATTTTTCTGTGTTTGCCCAGAATGAGAATTTTATTGGAGGATTGTGTTGTTGAGTGTATTTGAGGAAATGGGTTTTCATCTTTTCGCTTGATTCAAAATTTGAATTTTTTAGTCATTTTTTAAGGTTCATCAATGGTGACACCCTTCAGAACTGAATTTAAGTTCATGAGTATTTCTTAGATTTTCATGTAATTTTGGATTTGAAATTAAAGCCATGATTGTGACCCTTGTGTGGTTTTAGTTTTTGGATATTAGATTTTCCTTGGAATATGTGCTCTTGGAAAAGAGGTCGATTGAGTGTGTCGTGTGCACAAGTATTTTGCCAATTTCTTCCTTATGGCTTTCCTTGATGCTTGATTTGAAATCGCATCTAGTTGGCCAATTTTGGTGTTCAAACCATATCGTGATCACATTGAGTGTACCATGTCAAGATCTTGAGGGATTATTTCTCTTGGTTGAGACCACTAGATATTACCGTGCTTCATTATGTGTTATGGCATTGATGTTGTTTGTTGCTTTATGCCTTTTCTCATTGCTTTCATTATGCCTCATTGTAGAAGAAGATGAGTCTAGTACTTGGGTAGTGGGGTGGAGTGCCTCCTTACATAGATCCCATCCTGTAAGTGATTAGAAAAGGCTACGTGAAGGTTCTTAAAAAGTGATAACATAAGAAAATAAATAGGGTAAAACACATTAAATGGAGTTAATTTAACTGCTTGGCCACCCGAGGGTGTTGATTGAAGGAAGGTCAGTTCCTAGTCATTCAAGGACATTGATTGAAGGCAACATATATGGCCACCTAATGGTGTTGATCAAAGATACATACTGAGTCTAGGTGTTTGTAGATATTGATCAAAGGCTCAATGCTATGTGGGCCACCATGTACCATGTAATGAAACTCCACTCTTGAGTCCCTACATTTTAGCCTTTGTAGATTCTGAGTAGAGGCCCTTTGTACTCGAGCCATACTATTTTTTGCATCTATGTGTTGTATTGGACCTTTGTACCATCCTTTGATTTTTGCATTTGATTGGCATGTATGTTAGCCATTCCTTTCATTTGTAAATGTACTTTATGTTTGTACTCAAGTGACTATTTTTGCTAGTACAACAAAGTGGGTCTGAGGGTACCACATGGTTGGATGACATTACACACCACTACTAGGGACTGATGTACATATGGAAAAATTATTATAGAGACATATTTTCGAGCATGATGTTCTCATGGCTTTCTTATGCATTTTAGTTTATGTGGTTCATGCTTATATAATTATATGTTGAGTATATTAGACCTATTTTATTGTTTATTATATGTATCGAGTGATTATAGCCTTGATACTATGTATTTGGTAATCCTCGATGTGGAGCTAGGCAATTATAAGTTGTATGTTGGTGTTGGCTTAGGAGTAGTACTTGTATTTTTTCAAGTTTCTTAGAATATTAGAGATCGACACCTATGCCTGCACAGTAGTGCTTGCACTGATCAATGTTTATGTCTGTAGACTAGCAGTGTCTGCGACTCACTACTATGAGACTTTTTGTCTTAGTCATTTACCAATTAAATGGATCGACGTCTATGTTGAACCAACACCCACGTGGATCGATGTCTATGCCTGTGATTGGCATCTACACCCAATTTGGTTTTCCTTTCAGATTTTAAATGTCAGTTAAAATTGTTCATGATTTTTCATGGATAATTATGGTATCTTATTGGTAAAAAGGTAATAAAATTGTATAATTTAATCACCATAGTAACACTTCTTTTGGATTTAAAATGAATCTCTATTTGAATGGATTAAGAGGATGGTTTCATACCCTCTATGTTTGAAATCTCGTGAACTTGTGTAGTTTGTTCTGAGAGTGATTTAGGTTGTGATGGAACCCTTGGAAGTGAATTAAGACTACTTATTGTGCATGATCATTTAAGGATCATTGATGGTTTCTCCTTTGCTTATGCATTTTGGTTATGGATGTACTTATGCACTAATGTTATGTCTTTACTTAAAAAAAAAAGGTTTAGTGCATATGTGATCTTATGTTTTGAGGGTTTCTTAGCGAGGCATTACATTGTCAAACCTACATTCTCATCACTTTAATTTTGTAAATCAACTCAAGCATGGGAGGCTGATTAATGCACTTGATTATTTATCTCTATTCCTCACAAAGATGACAATAGAAGTGTAAAAAGGTAAGGATACCTCATTATCCTGCCATTATCTTATAACATTGTTGGCAAAGAGAATCTTAGGGATTTATTTTATTTAGATGAGTTGGAAAGACTTGTTAGAACTAAAATAGGCTAAGCATATGAATTTAGGGCCTAGGGATTGGAAATTTATACTTAGAGGGGAAATTAGTAAAAAAAAATAGCTTAGTGGAGGAGGAATATAGTTCCTCAGAAGAAGAAAAAACATTAGGTTATGAGTCTAAGATAGACCCCTCTAAGGATGAGCATGAATAAGATAAAACTACACATCTCACAACCAACATTTGTAGCAAAAAATGATCCAAAAAGCCTACTACCTCATCCCTTGTAAAAAACATTAAAAAATCTTTTAGTACAATACAAGAGAAAGGTAAGGGAAAATTAGAAGAAAAAGAGAGATTAAATAAAATACTAGAGGAAAGCCTTGATTTGGGATTTGTAAATAATTTTTTTAAAAAATAGGGTGCTACTCATCCATCAAAGGAAAGTAAAAAGGAGTCCCCATAGAAGGAGCAACTGGGTGGATCCATCCATTGCTCCTTTTGAGAAAAATATGAAAATCTCTCAAAATATAATCAAGAATCCTAAAAATTTAGTAGTGTAGCATGAGCCACCAAAGGAACCATCTTCTATTCAATAGTACATTTGAGGCCAAATTCCAACGACCATTTGTCAGATTTGCAATGCCTATTTGTTGACATTTTGATATATGTGTCTGTCGGCATTTTTGCATTGAAAATTGTGACAGAAGTGATTACCGTCAATTTTCTGACACCTTATTTCGTCAGAAACTTGCACAGGAATACCAGCTTTGTTATGAAATTTCTTACAGTGGACCTATCGGAACTCTAAAAAACCATGTAGGTATCCCATCAAACATATCTGTCGCAATAGCAATGAGTGGGCAATAATTCTACGACAAGAAAACCCATCGGAGATATAGCATGCCTGTCTCAATTACCTGTTGAAAAGAAGTAATTTTCAACATTATACTTGTTGGAATAGAGATAGATCTGCACCGACTATCCGATAGATAGACCCATTGGTGCTATAGCATTCCTATCGCACAAATCTGTCAAAAAGGAGATATCTCAAACATTGGACCTGTTGGAAGAGCGATGATAATGCAGTGAGTCTTCGACAGGTAAACTTTTCGGAGGTATAGCATTCCCATCATAATTATCTGTCAAAAGTAGTTGTCTCTAATATTATATCTATTGACCAAGCGACAGGTGGTAGTAAACGTCCGATGGGAAACTCCGTTGGATGTATAGCACCACCATCGAAAGAGTTTTCTTTAGTGTCAAAAATGTGATGGATATATACATTAAGGATAAGAAAGCTCAAGAGACCATCATAGGTTGTCTCTTTCTTCGGTCTATATTATTGACAAAATGTTTTACCTCTTATTAGCTCAACAAATCCGGGGATTTGAAAGAATTTAATAGAATATTTTCATGATAACGTATATTATTTGAGTTGACGTTGCACGAATTTATCTACTTCATGCACTTGTAGACTATGAGGATGGTGATAAAGAAGCATCTCCTCCCATGGCCTACATTACTCAAGCCATGGGAGGGGATGCTTCTTTATGGCCATCCTCAGAGTATACAAGTGCACAAAGTAGATAAATTCATTCAATGTCAAACTAAAATAATGTACGTTATACATGAAAATATTCTATTAAATTCTTTCAAATCCCTGAATTTGATGAGCTAATGAAAGGTAAAACATTTTTTCAATAATATAGACCAAAGAAAGAGACCAAATATGATGGTCTCTTGAGCTTTGTTATCTTTAGTCCTAGCTACTAGGTAAGGCCTGGAAAACTTATACCTGTCGATCATCGAGAATAATCACCACCTTGCATTTATGTACAATGCATAATATCCAATATAATTGATCCCAGTCTCGCAAAAACATTTTACACTTGTGAAGCTCATCAATATTGGAGGCTTGAAGTAATTTTATACAATCACTAGCATATTTCATGCATGGATGAGAAACGGTATCCAAAGTTTCTAGATTCTAAGAAGAGGTATGAGTGGAGGCCAAAGAAGGGATATTTGTGAAGGTTTTATAGACGTAGGTTATTGAATCATCATCTCTACACTGGTACTCAATCTGGAAACCCTCGTATGTATGTAGCCACTCTAGAAAATATCCACATCTAGCAAATCTCCACAAAAATCCCTTCTGGCGTCCACTGCATATACATCTTCTCAGAATCTAAAAACTCTCCATCATTGATTCCTGTCTTTTTTCAGCATCTCCATGGATTGAGACCTTAAATTATTGAGCTTCTCTTTGTTTCAAGAATAGTTTAACATTCTCTAATTAACATGGCCAACCACGTGAAGGTGGAAGATCATCTGGCCCCTCCTAGGAGCCTCGTATGACCCTTTACGACATTTTAAGACCTCTAAGATGTATTCTTAGGGATCGTAAAGGGTCGTAAAGGGTCATAAGGGGTCCTGGGACACAACAGATGAGAAACATAAATGTAGGAATCACGGTCACAATTTTTTGGAGACACAACATAATTGAGTGGTATACCTAGACAATGCAAAGCAACCACTACTCCTTTGGTTCCAAGTCGACACTACAGGATCCAAAAACCATAGATAAGGAATAAATTTAGAGAGTGGAGGAGGGCCATAATGACCAAAATAATACAAGGTCATAACGACCAAAATAATACATGACCCTATATTATTTTGGTCATTATGGCCCTCCTCCGCTCTCTAAATTTATTCCTTATCTATGGTTTTTAGATTCTGCAGTGTCAACTTGGAACCGAAGAAGTAGTGGTTGCTTTGCATTGTCTAGGTATACCACTCAATTATTTTGTCTCTAAAAACTTGTGACCATGATGCCTACATTTATGTTTCTCACCTGTTGTGATATCTACATCATAGTCTGTAGTTGTTGCAGTAGTAAAGCCTATTCACAATAGAAAGGAAGACATATTTCTAGCCTGGGTTTGGATCCTACCCCAATTATCAAAGGATCCAGGCCCAGGCTAGAAAGATGTCTTCCCATTATGTTTAAGCCATATTCCTTGATCTTGTCAAACTTCCTTGGTATGGTAGGCCTGCTCTCTGCAGTACTCTTCTTCAATCTATGTTCGATAATAAGCATCTTATTCTTCTTCCTAATTGCAGTCAGAGCTTCCTTTTCATCAGGATTCAACTTCGCTTCCCCCATCTCATTATTCTCATCACCCTCAGCTTCCATCCTAAGCCCTTCTTCCCTCTCTAGTTCTTCAAGCCTCTGCAAGATATCTGGATCAATAAAGTCTACAACATTATGTCCATCCATGATCTCAGGAATATCATCATCTTTCCAATCTTCATTTGCCAAAATATACCAATTCTTCAAGCTTGCAGAGTAATCTTATTAATAAAAGATCTCTTTCCAACATTAGGGTACCCACAAATCAAAATAGTTGATGTTATTGGTGCTTGTGCTCAAGGATATCGATTCATTTTTTTGAAACGACCAAATCATTTTTATTTCAATTGCAGAGAAAATGAGTAGGTGAAAGCTGATCGAGCGTGAGAGAAGGTATGTGATTTCTTCATCTTTGATTGGTATCTTTGACGGGCAATGTATTTCGAGCCTCTAGCATCATATTTGACTACAAATTTCAATTGCATTGCATTTTATTTGATGAATGAATGCTCTTTGAAATGACCAATCATGTTTTCTATTCAATTCTTTTTGGTGCTTTTTTTTCCCATATTCAGTAGATAAAAATCATGGCGGCAACCACTTAGCCATCTTTTTGATGTTCCAGGTATTTTACAAAGATACAGGTATGTGGATTTATCATTCAGTTGCTTGCAGTTATTGGTCAAATGCAAATATTTTGTCAAGCTGAAAGGGCAAGATATTAGTTTGGTGTTTTCATTTTATGTTAAAAGTTGATTTGGTAAAATCCTCAAAAAACACACTACACATGTTCTAAAATGTAAAGAAGTTGAATGTTAAATGTAAGATATATATCTCATCCATAGTAATCAAAATAAAGGACATGAAACTAAGGAGATTTACCAATCCAAAAATATAAGCAAATAGAAAAAATGATTGGTACCTTATGAATTGGTTTTTGAGGTGCACAATCTTCATCAATCTCCTCAGAAGAAGAGCTCTCCTCATGAAAAATGCATTTAAGACAAAAAAATAAAATTAAAAAACTGAACCAATGGCATGTTTAGAACTAAGAAATAGAATGATAATAATATGTTGAAAATTCTATTCTGTTTAATACACACCAAAGGACCAGTCCCAACAATTCTTAAACATAATTTATCTAATATGATAATAACATGCTAAACTGATAAAGGTGTTATCTGCATTTAATCTTCCAATTACTAATTATACAAAAAACAAATTTACAAAACTGAACCAATGGCATGTTCTTCGTGTGGTACAAGGAAGATTTGGCTATCAAATATTCCTTCATGAAAGCTAAGCATGAGAGAAGGTATGTGATTTCTTCATCTTTGATTGGTATCTTTGACGAGTAACATCTTTCAAGCCTCTGGCATCATATTCGAACATAAATTTCAAATGCATTGCATTTTATTTGATCATGAATGCTCACTAAAATGACTGCATTCTACTGGTGTCATGCCCTCGCCCGTGCTTTATCTCCATTATTTGATGTTATTGGTGCTTGTGCTCAAGGATATTGATTCACTATTTTGAAATGTTTGGATTCATGTTTGTTGATATTACTTATTGAATGCTTTGGAGACTACTAGTTTGATTGTCCATGCGTTACCAGTGACTGAGATTCATTAAAGGATACAAAACCCTTCATTTTGGGTTATTGTGTGTGAATTCAAATATAGGTTTGATTTGGTTAATGTTTAGAAGAGATCAATAAAGTATTTAAAGACAATCTTACATGTTTGGAGAGGTTTGAGAGCCACTTATCATGACTTTTCCCTCACAAACAATGACATAGGCTGGTTTTACTAAGTTTCCTTTCTCTATTTTGAGGTTTCCTTTCTCTGCCACGGGGGTACAATCAGAGGGTTCATTGACAAAATGATCCTTTGAATGGTTACTATGAATATGAATGATTTGATATAGCATATTTCTCATTTTACTTGAAGTTTGGAATAGCTTGTGTAAGGGTGAAATTACTTTTGATCATTTTGGTCGTGACTATTCCTCTACACAGTCAAGAATTGTAATTGTCTAATGATTATATGTAATGTTGAAAGGACTAAATGCTTTATTCTTGGTAGAAGTGAATGGAAGGAATAGTGTTGGTGTTAGGTTTCATTTATTATTGAATTCAATGGTTTCCAAGATGTGTTGAGGAGTTGCTCCTTGTTTAATGTTAACTGTTCCTACACAATCCACTCATACAACAGTGAAGTTACAAAACTAAACCAATGACATGTTTACAAAAAAGAAATAGAATGATAATAATATGTTGAAAATTCTATTATGTTTAATACGTGCCAAAGGACCAGTCCCAACAATTCTTAAACATACTTTATCTGATATGATGAATTGTTAATAAAGGTCTAATTCTGTAGACTGCTAGCACGAAGGAAGATTTGACCTAGCCAAATCTTCCTTGTACCACACAAAAAATTGTGTGATAACTATGTTTACTCCAACCTTAATTATTTAAGAATTCATCATATCAGATAAAGTATGTTTGAGAATTGTTGGGAGTTCTATTAGATCTTTGTTGTAAACATGCCATTGGTTTTGAAATGTTTGGATTCATGTTTGTTGATATTACTGGCATGGCCATTTATATTAGACCTTTATTAACAATTCATCATATCAGATAAAATATGTTTAAGAATTATTAGGACTAGTCCTTTGGCATACTGGATTTAATTCATAAATAGATTGAATTTTATTTTGTATGTAAAATTTTGGGAGTTGCATGAGAAGTTTTAGTGTCTAAACACTCAACTAATCCCTCTAACCGATAAAGTGGTTGGGAAAGTTGAGAGGAAAGTTTTCAAACATTCATATTCACTTATTGGATGCTTTGGAGACTACTGGTTTGACTGTCCATGCATTACCAATGACTGAGATTCATTAAAGGATACAAAACCCTTTATTTTGGGTTATTGTGTGTGGATTCAAATGTAGGTTTGATTTGGTTAATGTTTAGAAGAGATCAATAAAGTATTTAAATATAATCTTACATGTTTGGAGAGGTTCGAGAGGCACTTATCATGACTGTACCCTCACAAACAATGACATAGACCGGTTTTACTAAGTTTCCTTTCTCTATTTTAAGGTTTCCTTTCTCTTCCGCAGGGGTACAGTCAGAGGGTTCATTGAAAAAATGATCCTTTGAATGGTTACTATGAATATGAATGATTTGTTATAGCATATTTCTCATTTTACTTGAATTTTGGAATAACTTGTGCAAGGGTGAAAGTACTTTTGATCATTTTGGTTGTGACTGTTCCTCTATGCAGTCAGGAAATGTAACTGTCTAATGATTATATGTAATGTTGAATGGATTAAATGCTTTATTCTTGGTAGAAGTGAATGGAAGGAATAGTGTTGGTGTTAGGTTTCATTTATTATTGAATTCAATAGTTTCCAAGATGTGTTGAGGAGTTACTCCTTGTTTAATGTTAATTGTTCCTGCACAATCCACTCATACAATAGTGAGGTTGCAAAAATGAACTAATGACATGTTTACAACAAAGAAATATAATGATAATAATATGCTGAAAATTATATTCTATTTAATACATGCCAAAGGACTAGTCCCAACAATTCTTAAACATACTTTATCTGATATGATGAATTGTTAATAAAGGTCTAATTCTATAGACTACTAGCACGAAGGAAGATTTGGCCTAGCCAAATCTTCCTTGTACCACAAAAAAAATGTGTGATAAATATGTCTACTCCAACCTTAATTATTTAAGAATTCATCATATCAGATAAAGTATGTTTAAGAATTGTTGGGAGTTCTATTAGACCTTTGTTGTAAACATGCCATTGGTTTTGAAATGTTTGGATTCATGTTTGTTGATATTAATGGAACGTTTAATGACACCATTGTATATTGCTGAGATGCTCTTTGAAATGACCACATTCTACTGGTGTCATGCCCTAGCCCATGCTTTATCTCCATTATTTGATGTTATCGGTGCTTGTGCTCAAGGATATCCATTTTTTTGAAATGTTGATTGTGGTTATCAAATGGATAGCCCGTGAGCTTCTAGCTAGGTGCCATTTTTATTGATAGCTTAGGGCATCAAATGTATTGTATCATTGATAGTTGAGACTTTGTTAAAAAGAAATAGGAGAAAGAATGATTTTGATTTATTTTCTCTATTTTGATCCCTAAGTGGCTTACAACCCTAGAGAAGTATATGCAGATTTACGAATGCAGTTGCAAGATATATAGCAACCGATAATTCACAAGAAATCCATGCATCCAATTTGATAGCAATTAATACAAATAAATAGGGTCCTCCAATGGACCAATCATCTAGACCTTGACTGTCCCCTCAACCAATGATCCTTCAAAACTGGGTTATCATGCAATCAGTGAATGATCCTTCATTCTCCTAGTCTGCCCTGCATCCAAACATATTGGAAATACATAATACAATGATAAAAAGTCTTTCACAATCCCCCTTCTCTCAAGGAACACTATCAACCATCCCTTCCACATAGCATTTCACTATTGTATGAGTGGATTGTGCAGGAAAAATTAACATTAAATAAGGAGCAAACTCCTCAACACATCTTGGAAACCATTGAAAGGGCAAGAAATCAGCTTGGAGACCTTTGTTATAAACATGCCATTGGTTCAGTTTTTTAAATTTGTTTTTTGTGTTGAATGCATTTAAATGGAACATTAAACATAGTAATAATATGCTTAATCTATTAGTAATTGGTAGATTAAATGCAGATAACACCTTTATCAGTTTAGCATGTTATTATAAGATACTAAAGAAGACCTGCTATTTTTCAGAGAAATCTTCACTATCCCCCACAATGAAGACAATGAAGATTGACCTCCTACCCCACAACAAATAACATTGTAATAAGAATAAGATATAATATAGTGTTAGAATAAGCGTTGAACAAAGACATGTAATGCTTATGTTAATGATCTAAAAAGCTGCAAATATAGGAATTGAAAAAGAAGATAGTGCCAAGAAACATTTTCACAAATATGAAACGTGAGGAAAATTAATAACATTAACAATGACAAGATTCACAACATTAAATTTCACCTGTGGATGAGTTTCTATAGTGGGTTACCCAACATAAAAAACATGTTGAGTTGCATTTGACCTGTAACTAAGAGTATCATGTAGAAAAGACCCTAAACTTTGAAAGTGTTCTCTAGCCTGACAATTCAAAATTCAATCTAGGCAAGCATTAGTAAGTGAAATAAATTATAGACATCAACATCAACATCAACATCAACATCATCATAATCATTAGACATAAATTATAGACATCAACATCAACATAATCATAATCATTTGGAGGGTATTTGTTTTGGATAGTACTATGTTTCATGAAAGTTTTTGTGATGCTTCTAAACTTTAAAGACATATTTTATGTCTTAATGATAATATAGATTAGTGTTTTGTTTTTTGATGTAAAACATTTTTAATATAATCATGGAATGTTGTTGATCATTCATGGTCTTGAAGAAACTTTTCTTCTATTTGATGTATCCTGAATTCATTGAGTTCTAGTATAGGTGAATTGGCCAGATTGAATAATTTCCAGAGTTAAATTTTTGTTTACCTATGTAAGCTTCACATTCATTCTTTGCTTGTTTTGACTCTCAAGTCTTGACATTTTTTCTCAATGTGATATATACTGACCACAAGATGGTTCAATTGGTCCTCTCTTTCTGTTTAATCATTTGTGTTCTTCATGGTGTAAGTGTCAATATGTTATAATCCAACCAACATGTCATACCCCCACTTCTGACAAATCTCACAGCATGCAAATCACAACCAAAGACTTGGGTGATCAGCATACACAAACAATGATTACCCTTAGGAAACAATGATCATTAATACTCATTAATGGTGGGCGGTGATTCCTTGGTAATAAAGGCATTGAAAACATTCATCATCTTAACCAAGTCATGGGTGGTGATCCTTGAAATAGCACAATTAGTAAAAGGAAATAACAACATAACTAATAATCATTACCTTTATTAATAAGTATAAAGCAATGCTTATAGTTTTAATAGTAAGCCACGTCTCTTAGAAAAGAGATCTTTGTTCAAAGGGATACATCACTTCATTTGGATATAGAGGCATAGAAGGAAAGACATTTTATTTGGAGTGAGGAAGAAGGAAAATTGGAAAACAAAATATGGAATAATCAAGTTGGAATTGGAGAAGAATTCAAAAATAAACTTGAATTAGAACAAAGCTAAGTTATTCGATTCTTTGTTTGAGGCTGGGTTTCGGTTCTACTTTTGTTCTCCTCTGGGTTTGACTTGGGTTCCTTTGGTAGGAATTTGGGTGCCTGGGCCAATCCCAGGTGCACCTGTAGTATTATAAATATGATACACGAGGTATTTTATTCATAATTTTATAGGCTAACTCATTATTATGGTAACATGGGTATGACCACACTCCATGCCTAATGGTACCCGACATAGAGTGTGGTTCAAATGAAGTTGAACCAAATGCTGACTGTGATGGATATGATCATGATGAAGATGAATATGAATATTAAATCTAAAATATGGCTTGTAATTTGAATTTTCATTGTGAATGAAGAAACTATAGATTCAAGTTGACTCATTCTATGTTGTAGTATATTTGTTCCCTAGATCTACCATATTATATATGTGCATCCTATAAGGGACATCTTCTTCTCATCCATGTATTAGAGCTTGGTAAGAGTTCTTAGGAGAAAGACAAGATGTCAGTGGGAGATGGAGAAACCAATCTTAGAATACCACTTGAAGCCTTGCAATGTTGAGAGTGGGATAAAGGCTACACTTGAGACCCTACATAAGGAACAATCTTATTAAGCTTCACTTTGTTTCGAGAATAGTTTTATATTATGTACTAAACAGGGCCAACCACGTGAAGGTGGAAGCTCATTTGGCCCCACCCTCCCTAACATCACTCTAAATTCCCCGTTAACATCTAACATTCATTCATTATTTCACCCATTAATAAAATGTAACATTCATTAATTATCACACAATAACATTCATTAACACATTAATAAAATGTAACATTCATTAATTATCACATGATACCATTCATTAACATTCATTAACACATTATAAAATTTATGAACATTCAATACCACATAATTAAATTCATTGGCATATAAAAATCAGTCGTTATCAATTAAGGTGCATAGATGACAATCATTTCTTTTTTTTCTTTTGATTTCTTGTTTTTAAGAAGTAATCGCTAAAAGGAGCATCGATATCATCATGATCATCTCCCCTCTCATTAGATCTCAATGCACACCTAGTTCTCTGTTGATGCAAAGGGGGGTCATCTGCAATAACATATAAAAGGGTTAAATTAAAAATATTTTATTATAATTAAAAACATTAAATTTTTTTAAAAAGTATTTAAGTACTTCAAAGGCCATAATCGTATAGCTCTTTACCTAATCTAGTCACATCATGAACATTGAGGTTAGTTTGTCTGGCCTCGGCCTCAACCTCAACCTAATCATTAATAGTAGCCTCTACACTCTCTATAGTTGCAATACAAATTATTACATTGATCCAAACACCAATTGTAATTAAATTTGTATTACTACACCAATCAATTTAAGATGTTTACTTGTATTACTCTAATGCACATCCTCATTGTCATCATAATGCACAGGTTGTGTACGACCAGATTTGGCAGCCTGCATTTCAATTTCATACTCATTCATGTTATCATCATTTTCTTACTTAAAACAAATTTACTCACTTTATGTTGGAACTTAACACCAAATAAAAAATTGGTAAATAATTAAATTTGAAATATCATCTATTTAGCTTACTTACTGCGATGGATCCATCAGTAGAACCTTGTGCACTTCTTATTCTTTCTGTCATGGCTTTATAGCCTTGTTGGAAGCCATTCTCTTGTCCTCTTCTGTGAGACTTATATTGAACTCTGCGCCCTACATTTTTGCTTGGTATCATCAAATTTTATTTCATTGTTTCATCAAAAACAAAAAAGATTTTAAATTATAAATAAATATTATAAAGATCAACGTATTATTTTTAGTGTTAAAAGTCATCTACATATTGTATTTTTCCTCATTTAATTCTGACAATATTAACACTTACAACTCGTGCAACAAGTTTGGAATAACTGCCAGAGCCTAGCTTGTGTTGCTCGTGCTTTTGTAGTCTTGCCTTTGTTGCCTTTGATGTGTCAAGCAATCTATGAAGAGATTGAAATATGTTAGTTCATATAAATATGAAGAGTATTTAGTACACAATTACATTCTTAACAGTATCACATACCTTCTTCTGTTGTTTGGTGGTTTATTTCCTTTTTTTATTTCAGTTTTCTCATTCACATCCAGGATAAGAGATTGCCACTCTAAATCAGGAATGCAAGGGGGCGCTGGTACTTTGGGTTTTTGGTTAATGTACACTTGTACTGGTCCCTAATATACCTCAAACATAACCTGAATTTTTGAAGGAGCTTACCCTTCTCAAATGCATGAGGTCCAAAAAAGTTTGTCATACTCTCTACGAGAGCATCCTTTAACTTTATATTTTGGGTTTTCCACCTTTTAAGAAAAAAAATATTGTTAGATTAAAAAATGAAGTGAAATTACCTTTAATATAGTTTAAGAAATGGATACATAATGATAACTATCCTAGCAATGATATGAAATCAAAATAGTGGATTAGGGTTTTAGTTCTGATATGTTTTTCCACCCTGTACAGATGGTGGGCTTGAATATCCGTAAACACTCGTCATTAAGTTTACCATAAAAAACATCATTCCCTACAAAATAATCATGGGATCATTATTCAAAGGATATAATAGTATAAAATAAGAATATAATAGATGTAAGCTTCTCATATTGAATGCAAGGTGTAATTAACATACGATTGTATAGTAAAAGAAAGGTCCAATCTTTAAAGTACCTAGAAGTTTTTCTATTTTCAAGGGAACTCCTTCTTCGTCGCTCACAAGCAATATACAATCCTTCACCGTTCCCTCATCATGGCCGTGAGGATCAAAATTACACAAAAAAAGCTGTAAAAGAAACACATCCGCTTATTTTTTAATGACATAAAAGACTAGTATAACATAAAAAATATTATTGAACTTTTGTTATAATTAAAAATTACATTAATACTTACTCTATAATTTTGAGATAGGTGCATCAATTTAGTTTCCCTCTTTTGAGACTCAGGAGTCAGAGGGAATATAAATGCCAATTCAGCCACACTTTTTCCAATTTTGTGGAGGCATTTTTTAATTGCAGAGGCTGGGTCATCACAATTAGCGATATCAACAGCTAGGTCCTCGTCAAAGGACTCCTCTTCACGGACTGCGGGTTCCTTTCCCTTTCTCTACTGACCACCTGTCTGTGACAACAATATTACTAACACTATTAGAATTATTCTGAAACAGTGATGAAAAGAATATAATAAAAAATACTATTTAACATTTTTCTTCTATCTAATTTGTAGTACAATAACAAAGAGGTTTACCTACTGGGAAGAAGTGCATGCACGATCATCATTGTCCCCTCTACGTGGTTGCTCCATATTGTGGCCCTATGTTATTATTTAAATTTAACCAATAATTAGAAAGGACTACATTAATAAATTTCATTAGAAGATGATGATGGAGATGAGGTGGATGGTGAGGAGACTCTCTAAATGTGGCTGGCAAAAGAACTCAATTATTTAATGGTACATAGTATGTACCTGCACCCCAATGATAGTGACATCGTTTGTATCTATGTGATTCAAATTGTAATCAATAAGAAGCTCTTCCCCTGCACTTATTGATTTTATAACACATACAAATACATGATTTCCCTCGCGTGCCTCAAATATGCAATTGGGTTGCTTAATAGTTGACAGAGGTCACGTGCTATTTATAAAACCTACAATATTCCTTGATGCTTTTGGCCTTCCATCAATGTATATAGCCACTCTTTTACTTTGCTCATTGTCTTTTTGTTGAATATAATTTGTCCAGAGTGCATACCTACGCATACTTTTTTTATATTGAACAATTCACATCCAACTTTTGTAATCGTAACAAGGTCCAACATACTCCATCAATTCGACAACTTTTTTGTAAGAGACCTTTATGCCATCCATGGAAAATAGGCCCAAACCATGTATTGACGATGGTGCAATGCGATATATCTTGCCTTTAACACTAAAATCAATGTTTATTGGAGGAAGTTCCTTGGGGACCCATTGTTTCCGTAGATATTGGTACCTAGAGGGTACCTTGATGTCGCATTTTCTCTCATCATCATAAGAACATGACACCCTTGAGCAAGGAAAAATTTCATGCGTTTATTGGAGAAATTTACATATGTCTACTCCAACCTTAATTGTTTAAGAATTCATCATATCAGATACAGTATGTTTAAGAATTGTTGGGACTGGTCCTTTGGTGTGTATTAAATAAAATACAATTTTTAGCATATTATTATCACTCTATTTCTTTGTTGTAAACATGCTATTGGTTCAGTTTTGTAAAAATTTTTTGTGTTAAATGCATTTAAAATTATCTTCATTGTCTTTTGATTGTCTAAATGCTTCTTTATTTGTTAGCCAATTAATACATGCTAGTATATAAAGAAGACAATCAGAAGACAATGAAGATTTGTCTAACAAAAATGAATACACTAAAATAAACCAATGGCATTTTTACAATAATTATCATAACTCGCAAGGAAAACTGAAACAATGGCATGTTTATAACTAATTAAGAGTGAGGCCTTCTTTAGAATCTCATGAGTTTTGTACTACACATGCAACATATTGTGAGTTTGAAGAGAGTTCGTGCCATGTGTGATAGAACCTACTTTATCTAATATGGTGCATTGTTAAACAAATTAAGGGTAGAGTAGTTATTACTTAGTTTTTTGTGGGGGACAATGAAGATTTGTCTAACAAATAGTAGGTCTTCTTTAGTATTTCATGAATTTTTACCACATACTGTTTCAAGCCTTTGAGTCCTGGAGACAAGTGGAGATAGGAGTTTCTTTGTTGAGTGAGGGCTAATTATGCCTAGGAGAAGAGCATTCGGGGATAGAAGTATTCACCATTCAAAGGATGGAAGATTGAGATTGAGATGGGGTTAGTAAATTTGAAAAGGGTGTTTGAAAAGGTAAGTACTTTTCCAGGTTGTTTGGAGACTTTGGGTGTAATTTGCTGAATTCTATGTGTGTAGGGCTACTAGACAAGCCTAGAAGGGCTGTAGAAGAAGAATGGTGTAAGTTGAATAGATTAGAGTGAATGGGGTGTTGAAACATGGTGAATAGACCATGATGAGATGATACTTGATGTTAGGATTAGGGTGAAAAGCCTAGTTGAGGTTTTGACATGGTCCATTTCTGCAAGGGCTGCTTAGGATTTTCTCATGTTATCTTGTTTCTTTTCCTTGTGTATGCCAGAGGAATGGAGACAAGTTTAATGATCGATCAAAGATGATATGAAACAATGTAAACCACTTTTAGTAATAAAAAATTTAAATTTCATGTATATTGCCAGTCTCTGCCGCAAGGGTATAGTCAGAGGGTTCATTGAAAAAATGATCCTTTGAATGGTTACTATGAATATGAATGATTTGATATAGCATATTGCTCATTTTACTTGAAGTTTTGAATAGCTTGTGCAAGGGTGAAAGTACTTTTGATCATTTTGGTCGTGACTGTTCCTATACACAGTCAAGAAATGTAACTATCTAATGATTATGTGTAGAAGTGAATGGAAGGATTAAATGCTTTATTCTTGGTAGAAGTGAATGGAAGGAATAGTGTTGGTGTTAGGTTTCATTTATTATTGAATTCAATGGTTTCCAAGATGTGTTGAGGAGTTTGCTCCTTGTTTAATGTTAACTGTTCCTGTACAATCCACTCATACAATAGTGAAATGCTATGTGTGGAAGGGATGGTTGATAATGTTCCTTGAGGGAAGGGGGATTGTGAAAGACTTGTTATCATTGTATTGTGTATTTCCAATATGTTTGGATGTAGGGCAGACCAGGAGAATGAATGATCACTCACTGATTGCATGATAACCCAGTTTTGAAGGGTCACTGGTTGAGGGGATAGTCAAGGTCCGGATGATTGGACCATTGGAGGACCCTATTTATTTGTATTAATTTCTATTCAAATTGGATGCATGGATTTCTTGTGAATTATCGACTGCTATGTATCCTGCAACTGCATCTGTAAATCTGCATATACTTCTCTAGGGTTGTAAGCCACTTAGGGATCAAAATAGAGATAATAAATCAAAATCATTCTTTGTCCTATTTCCTTTTAACAAAGTCTCAACTATCAATGATACAATACATTTGATGCCCTAAGCTATCAATACAAATGGTGCCTAGCTAGAAGCTCACATGTTGTCCATTTGATAACCACAGTCAACATTTAAAAAAAATTTGATAACCAATAACATCAAATAATGGAGTTAAAGCATGGGCTAGGGCACGCCACCAGTAGAATGCAGCCATTTCAATGAGCATCTCAACAATATACAATGGCATCATTAAACATGCCAGTAATATCAACAAACATGAATCCAAACATTTCAAAATAGTGAATCGATATCCTTGAGCACAAGCACCAATAGCATCAAATAATAGAGATAAAGCACTGGCTAGGGCACGACACCAATAGAATATGGTCATTTCAAAGAGCATTCATGATCAAATAAAATGCAATGCATTTAAAATTTGTGGTCGAATATGATGCCAGAGGCTTGAAAGATGAAGAAATCACATACCTTCTCTCACACTCAGCTTTCGCTCATTTTCTCCCGCTCCTTTTCTATGCAATCATAATAAAAATGATTTGGTCATTTCACTTTTTTTTAAAAAATTTATACCCTGAAACTGTCAAAATTCGAATCCTCAATTTAAACCCCATTGGAATATCAACACCATCGAGGCCTATTACAAAAAAAAAATACCAAACTCATTAAAAAAAATTACCCGTCGGAAGTTTCTATTGAAATTTGGCCCCAAAAGTGATTATAGGAAAGGAAGGAACAACCAAAAATTCACCACCTGCTCCATCACCAAAAAAGGCCAATTTTTTTAAATCCAATTGAGAAGATGCCTCTGCAGTCAAAGACCAAACCCTTTACTTTTGCACCTATGATAGAAAAACTACCACCAATGTCTTTAGTCTCACATATATTCTTTGGTCCAAGGGTAATAGCTACTACCAATCAAGAAGAAGAATAAAAATTGAAAAAGGTTGCTAAATGAACAACAAGAAGGTCTCATATTTTGACAACTACTATAGGGAAGAAGAAGAAAAATAAAATTAAACCAATGATAGAAATTCCTTTTGAATCTAGTAGTGAACATGATTACACTAAGAAGAAAGAAAAAGTGTCTGAATAAATATAAAGAGAAGCACATAATGTAGATGACGCATATGGTATGAAGGAGGTACATGAAAAAAAAGAGGTAGAAGAAGAAGAGGAAGCCCACGATGAGGAGGAGGCAGACAATGAAGAAGAGGCTCATGATGAGGAAGAAGCTCCAATTGAAGAGTATAAACTAGGAATGATATAAGAAGAGAAGGAAAAAATAATGAAAAAAAAAAGAATATGTTTAGGAACTAGAGGTCAAAGTTATGAATTAGATGATACCAATTTGGACCAATTAGTAAAAATGGATTCTCAAAAATCCATAGGTGTTATTGATTGGATCACAAGTATAGTTCCTAAATAGGTCATCCTACCACCTTATATTACCCTGTAATGACCTTCTTTAGCATTAAAAATTATGGAAGCAACTTAAGCAGTTGCAACTAAAAGAAGTAAGATAGATAAAAGAAAAGGATGAAATGCAACATAAATAATACAAACATCTCTAAGAATCAAGGAGACTGAAATAAAAATGTTGAAAGGAAAATTATACCAGATAGATTTTATGGCTTCTCAAATTATAAACTATAGACCATCTGTCAAGGTATACACACTCTTCCTCATAGAGTAACTGTTAAGTTTCTAATTTATGCAAGTTTATTGTGACTTATCCCACTCCTGAGATTTTACAAAGGAATATTTTGATATATTCCAGAATTCTACAATGGAAATGCAAAATACCTTGTGTGATTTTTACTTACAAAACCTTGTTGTACCTTATAATATAGAATTGGAATCACCTTCTTTATGTTGGTGATCTCTAGGTGAGAGATTTTTTCTCTTACATACATAATGAGTAGAATAGGGGAATGCAATGATGAATTTTAAGGAAATAAAAAATTCAATAGTGTCAACCTTGAGAGTAGAGTCAAAAAATTTAGATTCAACATTAAATAATTGGAGTCTTATTGATGAACAAGCCAAAGGTGTAGTTTCAAGTTTTACAGAATAGAAGGAAAAACTATGCCATGATTACTCAAATAGAAAGGGAAATTAGGAGGAGTGTATTATAACACATTGTACAAAGGTGGAAGAAACTCAATAATGATTTAAAAAAGAAATCTAACTAAATTTCATGTACAACTACCATGAAACAATCCAAAGGATCAGAACTTACATGCATTTCACTAATAGACAAAAGCTTACACAACTCTCATTACTCTTTCATCCACCTTTACTACTATGCCCAATACTAGACTAGTGAGGTGTTGAATATGATGTTGATCAAGAGGACTTGAGATAGACAATAATTGGAAGGTCTAGTGATTTCTATTGGAATCCACTTACACATAATCTTGGGATTACTACACATGCTGATTTCAAGGAACTTGCTTTACTTAGGAATAGTTTGGTCACCACTTCTTTGGTCCAAGTAGGAAAATCAATTAGGGGGAATAATGGGGAACTTTAATGGTATTTTATATGGTTTTTATGGACTCTATTTAAGACTTTTCGTCTGCTTAAGTGTGTCCATGCTACTTAAAAATTGATATTTTGGACTACTAGAAGACATATATGCTATACTCTCGTGATTATATATATAAATATCATAATAATATAATTATGTTACCAATTATGGGAGTAAATGTGATTGTAATATGTGTTTATGTGGTTATTTTTATACTAACTATATTTTAAAGCATCTAGACATAGTAAACTAGCTTATCTCCTATAGGTTCAGACTATCAAAAGTCCTACAACCATGTGAGGAAGAAGAGTTGAACCAGTCCAACGGAGCAGGGTGTTCCTGCTGATCTATCAAAGTCAAGGATGGAAAATACTTGTTCTATTAGAAGATTTTTATTTAATTTATTTATTGTGTTGAAAGTGTTGAGATTTTTGAGATGTTGGCATTGTTGTCATTGATGTCAAAACCCTTGTACCAGATGGTTGTACCAATTGGTTATGCTCTAGTAATGTGTAGATCAGATCTATTCTATATGACTTATTTTGGTAATGGATTGTGTGGATGGATATCCCTATTCTAGTTATGATAATACATCTTTTTGGTACATCCCTGCTATTTGGTGAGCGCAAAAGTATGATGTTTTGGATGGATATAATTGGCCAGTGTGTTTCAAATGTTATGATTAACAAGATAGAAATAGCAGCTACATGCAAATATAACCAATATCAAAAAATAATAAACCACATAGAAGAGAACACAAGACACAAAGATTTAACATGGTTCACCTAATCCTTAGACTATGTCCACCAACAACGAGTCCAATATTATTATTATCCAGTGATTACAACCTGATTACAATACACAATCCCTTACAACTCAATACCACCACAAGAAGCTACTAAAACATACACCATAATGAAATCCCTAACACTAAGCCATTTTATACAATATTTTTGCCTCTTTAGGGTTAGAACTGGTTACAACATGTTGGTCGAAAAAATAGCCAAAAAATATTAGCCATAAAAGTAGCCATAAAAATAGCACCTATTTTTTTTCTTAGGGGCTACTGCCCCCGAACCCCCACTCTTAGGGATGCTGCCCCCAAACCCCTATGTCGTACCTGGCGCAACCCCTTGTACACACTAAAATGGTGCACTTCTATGAACCATTACATGCAAGGTTGCTCAAGAATGAGGCCTCACAAAGCAGCTCATAGCTCTCTATGCATGGAGTTGCAAGGGACTATGAAGTATTTGCTCTCAGCTAGAGCTACAAGCTTGTGACCTTGCTAGTCAACCACACAACGAGAGATTCAAGTGAGGACAAGGGAAAGAGTGCCAATATCCTCAAGAATCACTATGAAAATGCAATGCAATGCAACTAAAATGAGGATGCAGATATGCAAAGTATTCTATGAAAAGGAAAGAACAAGTGTTACAAATCCTTCCTATTTAGACTATGTGAGATTAATCTATTGCATAAAAGGAAATCTACACTAAGAATGCCATTATCATGCAACTATGGAAGCAAATATGAAACTTAATGAAATGCAACAACAAAAATCTTGGATGCAAGAGTGTCTTCAAAGAAAGCTCCAAATGACCTAGAAAACCTGCAGCATAACATTAGCATTAAACAAGTGACCTAGAATGAGGGAGGGAGCTCTCCTTTTATAAGAAATGAGGTGAAATGGACCATTGAGATTAAGAGGAAAAAGTCTTAATCAATGGTGGAGCTTGAAAGAGGAGCAATCCATGTGCACAAGTATCCTCCAATAGAAAAATAGGAGTTGACTTTATGTCCATATGAGACAAAAAATGTTTTCTTCTTTTTATAAAATAGGAATAGTGCTTTATTTGTGCAACTTAGGATAAGATGAAAAAGGAGACTTTTTATTTAATCAAAAGGGGAGGAAATATTCCTTTTAATCAAATAAAGACTTAAGATAAATGATTAGCCCATAGGATAAAAATCTAATATATGATCAAAATTAAGACTTGATCAAGAGATTGATATTGTTGAAAATATTGATTATTGATAAAATTGATTCAGGATTGATGAATTGAGTAAATGGGGCCCAAAGTCTAGGTGACCATTTTTGGATGCATACATTTGCCCCTCTTTGACTAATGTGTGATCGATTTGGGAACACATGCAGTCAAAGAAGAATTGAAATGTGAGATCGACCTGGGATCACAAAACAACTCAATTATGAAGTCGATTCGGGATCATATCCGGACAAAGCATAAACAAAGGTCTTTGAACATGAGGTCGATTCAGGATCACATTCAAAGTAAGAGATAAGAATCTCAAATTTGAGCAAAAGCTCACAAAAGATGTCTAAATCAAGAGAATCAAGGAATCGGGGATGAGAATCCCATAAATACTGCCCCCTCGGAATCGAAATCAAAATCAGGTAGAGGAGAGACAACAAATCGATAAAGATTTGATCAAATCAGAATGAAATCACAATCAAAGGTAAATGATAACAGGATAACCATTAGGCAATGAAACATGCCCCAACGATGAACTAGAAGAAAAGAGATAGGGCGAATGAAAGATTAGAAAATTGAGAGACATGAAAAGGAAGAAATTCCACCGAAAATCAAATTATGCCTCAAAAAGTTAGTCAACTGCTCAGAAGAAAGGGAAAATTTGGAAACGCGACTCAAATTTTGATTTCGAGTCTGAAAATGGATAGAAAATGATGTGATATGAAAGACCAGAAATGAAAGATATGATCAAGAAGAATCAGAAAATGAGCACAGTTGACCAACTAGTCCGTAGATGATAAAAAAGAAAGCTCTCTCCATATGCAAAGTGCAAAACTAATCTAACATGACCCTAAAAATGCAAGCTACTATGAAAGTGGTTGACTTGCAAGGTCACAATGCTTATAGACATCTAATTATCATCATCGAGCATTATTGGTAGTGTCGTAAGATCATACAATGCACACTAGCATAACTATGTGGATATGAATATGATCTTTATCAGATAGAAATGTGGAAATCTCACCTAGGCATCAAAGACATATAGGTCAAGATGACTAATGCAGTGAGATCACCTAAGTTTGATATGGCGAGATTATGCTTGTATCAAGACACATAAAAATCAGGATAGCTAGAAGCATGCACTCGCAAAACAGTTAAGGATAATACCTTGTCAATCCATAGGGTCAAGTAAGACTAGCATAAATGCTCATGATAGTTAGGACCAACAAAATATACCCACAAGCAGATAAAGAAAGAAAACATGTTCTCATACCCTCAGTCTTCTAGCTATGCATCATCGAAAACTTCTCAGGGAGAGACCACTCATCAAAGAAATCCTCATATACAACACACAGAAAAAATAAAGTCAACATATCTCAATCGAGTCGATTGTTTAAGTGTGTGTGTGTTGGTCATAGAGTCAAACTCTAAGCATCACATCTGCTTAGTGAGAAATATCACATTACACTTGGACTATTGAGTAAGACATCTGATAAGTGTTAAGAAACACTCGACACAAGGGTAGTATTGAAAAAAAACTATTTGTGGTGGTGTTGAAAAACACCTGTTGTGAAATGCCCCAAGAGACAAACACACCTAAAGGACCTATGCTAACAGTTATGCCCCCTAGACAAAGATAAAGACCAATTCCAGACCAAGTCAAATAAGGTCAAGGCATGATGGAAAGTGGCTAAGTGTCGAGGATGCACGCTAACAAATAGGAGTGCAAAGGCCTCAAGTAGCGCCTGTTTCCAAGTTTTCACCACTTGGAATCTTTTTTCATTTTTTCATTTTTTGGATTTTTTGCTACCAAGGCGCCTGTTTCCAAGTTTTCACCAAGGCACTTTTTTCTATTTTTTGAATTTTTGAATTTTTTTGATTTTTTTGTATTTTTTCAAGACTTTTTATGCTTTTAAAGATTTTTTCAGCATCATATATCAATTTTTTTTTTGTATTTTTTCAGGATCATAAAATATGTACAAAGAATGCCCTTAGATAGAATGGGCATCAAACTCCCAAGCAAGATCACATCGTGTATTCCCAATGTCTAGGAAGGTGAGGGACAAGATGGATAAGCAAGCTGGTGAATGAGATGGAAGACATGAGAATGAAGGAGAGTGAAGGGAAGAAATCCTCAAGGTCAAACTCCTCAAGAGTACCCAAGCTAGGAAAAAATTGTTGTCATGTAAAGCACATTTGGACAAGCAATGAGAGGCTAGCATAGGATAAGTCACAAAAGCACATTGCAAAAGAAGGAAGGATGCAGTCCAAAGGAGTAGACATGTCAAGAGGCTTCATAGCATCGTGTTTTCCTTTTTTTATTTTATTAGATCAAGACCAGAGGGGAAAAGGATAGTGAAAGGATAGAATGAATGAAGGAAAATGAATATGAAGGCTAAACATGAATGAAATGAAAGCAAGATCATCGTAAGATAGCTCACAAAATAGCCAAATGTTTGTGTATAGATCAACATTGTCAAGATCAAAGAGAGAAGATGGAATGGATGAAATATGTAGAAGAACTACGCATGATGCCTGATTGTCAGGTTTTCATCATGGTACTTATCCAAGGCGCCACAAGGGAGTGGTTTTCACCATAGGATGAATTTATTTCTCTTTACTTTTGCTACCAAGGTGCCTGTTTCCAGGTTTTCACCATGGCACATTTTCAATTTTTTCATTTTTTTTCTTTTTTCTTTTTTCATTTTTTTTAATTTAAAATTTTGTATTTTTTGAAAGAAGGAAAGCTTTTCAGATAATGCTCCTTGAAAGGATAAACCATAATATGCCAAGGATTCAAAATGATATGCTCAAAGATGCTAATAGGGAAAGGAAAATGGAAGAGAAAAATGGAGGATAAGGTTTCATGTAAAGCAAGTGAGGCTGGAAGATAGGAGGAATAAGCAAATGAGGAATAATGATAGAAGGTAGAAGGATAATGAATGGAAGGATTGTGAAAGGGTAGATGAAAAGGAAGGCAAGCTCAATGTCAACACACACCTTGAAGGGTGGCGAGAGGGTGGAGGAAACTTGAATGAAGGAATTCGTGAAGGAATATGGTGAATATTTAGCAGAGGTTGCGGTTCAGGCACATGGAATGGAAGAATGTTTTTGGAAGAAGATGAAGTGGAAGCCTTTGGAAGCTTGAATGTCAATTTCACTTTTTGTTCAACATTAGACTCTTTCAAGAGAGACTTTGGAATCCATATAGCCTTAGGATTTTTATTTGATTTTGATGTCTTAGAGAGAATATCTTGAATGATAGATTTTGGAACCCATACTTGTCTTGTAGTTTTCTTCTTAGATATCTCTTTTGACTTTATATTTTCATGTTGATTAGAGGAGACATGGTGATCTTCTTTTTTTAATGGATTCTTGTATTTCTTCTTTTTCTTGTATTGAACATTCAAGTTACTTCCAAAAGACTTGGGACTTGTGGAAGAAGGAGGAAAATATGACTAGTTTAGATGGGTGGGTGGATGAAAAGGATTCAAGGGTATGCATCTATGTTGATCTTGAGGAAAGATAGGAGATGGAGGGACGTAAGGACCAAAGATGGATGACAAATTAGGATAATTAGGAGGAGAAAGTGAAGGGACATAAGGACCCAATATGGAAGGAAGACGCGAAGCCCTTAGTAGTGGTGGGAGAGGTCCAAGGATGGAAGTGGAAGATTCAAAAGGATAATCAATAAGTTCGTCAGCATCTATATGACAATGAAGGATATCAGCATCTTTGGAGTGAGCATTGGAATTTTTAATAGAATCATGAACATCTTAAATAGGAGCATCTTCCTTGATAGGATTGTTCAAAGCTTGCCAAGACTTACAAAGAGTAGAAAGTGGAAGCGAGAATGGAGTGGTAGAACAAGAAGATGGAAGACTTTGATCTTGACAAGGACCTTTGGATAACACAAGTGCAAAATTTGCTTCTTGATCTTCAATAGGCTTAACATTAGCAGTAACAACACCATTTTTAATAACCTTAGTGGAAGTCTCATCTTTGGAGAGCGCAAGTGTGGTAAGGTTATTTTGATTATCAATAAGCTCAACGGTGTAAGTAGTAGCTTGATCTTGCTTAGGAGATGGTGGAATGAATGCAAAAGAGCGTAGAGGATCAAAAGAACCATGAAGTGGATCAGAGATGTCATGAAAAGAATTGGATGACATGGAGGGTTCTTGATCTTGATCTTTTTTTATATTTTTTTCTTTATCATTTTTAGAGTTGTCTTGACATAAAGCCACTTCTAAGGACAAGGAAACATGTTGGAATTGTATGGAAGACTTTGGAGGAGATGGTGAAGGACCAGCTGAAGTAGGCATTATAGCATTTAAAGGCTTAGGCTCTTTAGCATTATTGAAAGTATTTGCAGCCAAGTGAAGGTAGCTTGAGTATCTTTAAGAGGTAGCCCTCGAGGATAACTATAGGAAACTGCATGAAAAGCATTAGGATCTTTGTTGGATGAGGGATTTGTGAAAGATTCAGAAGCTTTGGGAAGTGTATGGTTATTGGAGGAAGTAGAAAATGGAAGGGAACCATCACAAGAAAAAGGTTTAGCATTAACATGATCTTGCTTGAGAGTGTCATCTTTATTTTCAGCATGAATGTTCTTAGAGGAGAAATTCTCATAGTATCTACATTTATAATCAGCATGGAAAGCTTTCTCTTCCTCAATAGAAGTAGATGTATCATATTGTTCACAACAAATATCATAATTTCTCTCAAAATCAGAGTCATATGGATCACCATCACAATCTACCCAATAGGATGACCCTTTAGTAAGCCTAAGCACATGACGAGGAGGACTCTTAGGAACATAGGTGTCATAGGTATCATCACGTTGCTCATTATGATATGTTTTCTGAAGAGAAGTAAGATTCTTGGGAGAAGTAGAAGAAGAACGAGATTGTGAAGAAGAGGAAAATGAAGACTTCATGGAAGAAGAAGACTTGGATAATGAGGAATTCGAATAATGTTTAGAAGAGTCATGATAAGACTTGGAAGATGAGGAATTTGAATGATGTTTAGAAGAATCATGATAAGATTTAGAATGTGTGGAATGATTAGAAGATGAAGAATATTTGGATGTGATCATGAGTATGATTCTAGCAAAGGCATCTGATTTAATTGACTTTTCTTTTATTTTTGCTATAAGTTTATCACCCATGCCATATTTAGAAGAACCATTGGAGGAAAAAAATTCTTCAAATTGAGAAATGAGTTGAAGATCATCCATTCTCAAGAGAGGTTCCATGGCAAGGTAGTTGCAATTCATGGTTCTAGAAGAGGAGAAATCAAGTATGGAAGAAATGAATAGAAGAATGTAGACTAGATAATAAGAGGAAAAGAATCAAGAAGAAGAAGAAGAATTTCCCATGGGAATAGAAGACTTTAGAAGAACATGGGAAATGGAGAAGAAAGAAGAAGACTAAGAGCCATCTTGTGCAATTGATACCATAACATTCATTGAGATGTTCAGCAACATGACAACACCTAGGATCTAAGATCTGGACTAACCAAGAAAGACTGAAAATAGAAGACCCTTGGTAATAGGATGACCTCACAAAATGTCAACACCAAACTAGGATAATCAAAGTTCTCTATTGTCCAAAGAGAAATGAAAAGATAGAAGAAGGGGCTTTACCAACACTGTCAAAGAGGTGCTTCAAATCAAAGGGTGACTACCCTTGCACTTTTGAACCAGGAGGTTGGGCTAGGCCAAAATATAATTGAAATTGAGATTAAATGAAAATTATTTGGACAATAAGAGTATGAGAATTTCCCAAGAATGTAGCTCACAATTCTAGAGATAAACTTTCTCACCAAGAAAAACCTTCTAATGCGATATTTCTCTTTGGCTAATGTGATACTGATGTTGATTTTGACCAATTTGTGCAAAATTTTGGGTTTTTTAAGGTCTAATTTCAAGTTTCTGAATCTGAGGGTGAAAATGTTTGATTTCAATCACAAATTCAACAGCAATTGGATAGGTTTGCAAATAGTAGGGGATCAAACATGTCTTCAAACACTTGAAACAAGGGCAAAAGAAACCTTGCCAAGACAAGCACTTGTGATATCAAAAATAAAATTGCACCCTATGGAAGCTACCGATTGTTTGTATGTGAGAACGTTTACACTGGTATAGCACAATCGAAGACAATTCAAACAATTACTACCTAGAAGGACAAGACTCATTACTTAGCAACTTGGCCCACAACTTGATGCTCCCTTGCCTCACACCAAGTGGTTGCCCACAAGAGATATTGGCATTGTCATGAAAGTGTCAAAAACACAACCAAAGGAACACATATGGTGAGTGTCTTGGGGTGATCCGGGTAAGTCCACTTGGATCAATCCTTGCACCAAGAAGCTAAGCGGCAAAAATAAGGTGACTTCTAACTAATGGTTCATAGTAAGGGCTTCCATTCATAACACCCCTCTTGCTCCTCATAAAGGACTAGGACCTTGTGGCCTTAAGAGTACCTTAAGCATTCTTGCTCAATGCTTTCCCCATGGTCGCAATCCCATGAGCTACTCACATCAAGCGAAGACAAGTGTTATGTCTACCAAGGTTTTGTGTCCTTGATAGCCTTGAGATTATAGTGGGTTGGAATAGCTCAGTATTAGCTTGTCCCCACTTGGGTCGTTCCTCTTGATTGCTCAAGAGAAGGCCCGCTAAAGGATTCTAAATCTAAACAAAAAGTGGATCAATTCTTGAGGTTCAAGGTTTTTGGTTCACCACAAGGGTGAAGAGCATACTCCCCTATCTCAAAAATTTTTCCCAAACACACCAAGCAAAGATTTAATTACCCCCTTGCTTTCAAAATCCCAAGATGGGTCAAGATTTCTGTTTCACCGCAAGGGTGAAGAGCATACTCTCCTACCACCTCAAAATTTCTACAACAAGGTATTAAGTGCCTAAGAAATGAAACAACTAGTATATGCCACACTCAATAAAGAAATCAATTAAACAAGCACTTGATTTGGTTTTTATACTTAGGGAGGCCCTACAAAAACTATTAGTAGCCCTCTTTGACATGCGTTCTTTTGACAAATTTCAAGTAATGAGAGCACCTACAAGCACAACTTGTTAGCTCCACAATGGTTAGCACATCAAAAATCAGATAATCTACAAGTAAAAAAGCTGATCAAATGGCAAAATCTGAAAATGAAACTAGCATGGTTGGATTAGGCTTGGAAAGACCTTTCCAATGATATATCACACTTAAACTTTTGATACCATTTGTGAAAATTTCTAAAAAAATGGGTGCACAGATTTGAAAATGCTAAAATTTTCAAAAAATTTCAAAAAGTTAGCAGAGATAGATAAAATAACTCAAAAATAGCTCATTGTCAGGTTCAGGCGATATACCTCAGACTTCACCAGTATCGTGTGACACAGTTTCCTGTATTCGGGTGATATACCTCAGTCTGGGCGATATACTTCACAATATGCAGACGATACTTCGCATGACACCAGGCGATATACCTTAATACGGGCGGGCGATTCTTCTGAGATGCGAAGTGTCGTGCGGGTATTATAAGGTATATCACGTGATATACTGAGAAGTATCGTGCGATATTCTGAGACAGAAAACCAGAGAATGAAAATTACGCTAAAAACTTGCCGAAAAATTGACAAAAAATGATGAAAATGCAAAAAAAGGACAAAGTCTATCTACTCTGCCCCACGGTGGGCGCAAAAAATGTACACACTAAAATGGTGCACTTCTATGAACCATTACATGCAAGGTTGCTCAAGAATGAGGCCTCACAAAGCGGCTCATAGCTCTCTATGCATGAAGTTGCAAGGGACTATGAAGTATTTGCTCTCAGCTAGAGCTACAAGCTTGTGACCTTGCTAGTCAACCACACAATGAGAGATTCAAGTGAGGACAAGGGAAAGAGTGCCAATATCCTCAAGAATCACTATGAAAATGCAATGCAATGCAACTAAAATGAGGATGCAAATATGCAAAGTATTCTATGAAAAGGAAAGAACAAGTGTTACAAATCCTTCCTATTTAGACTATGTGAGATTAATCTATTGCATAAAAGGAAATCTACACTAAGAATGTCATTATCATGCAACTATGGAAGAAAATATGAAACTAAATGAAATGCAAAAACAAAAATCTTGGATGCAAGAGTGTCTTCAAAGAAAGCTCCAAATGACCTAGAAAACTTGCAGCATAACATTAGCATAAAACAAGTGACCTAGAATGAGGGAGGGAGCTCTCCTTTTATAAGAAATGAGGTGAAATGGACCATTGAGATTAAGAGGCAAAAGTCTTAATCAATGGTGGAGCTTGAAAGAGGAGCAATCCATGTGCACAAGTATCCTCCAATAGAAAAATAGGAGTTGACTTTATGTCCATATGAGATAAAAAGTATTTTCTTCTTTTTATAAAATAGGAATAGTGCTTTATTTGTGCAACTTAGGATAAGATGAAAAAGGGGGATTTTTATTTAATCAAAAGGGGAGAAAATATTCCTTTTAATCAAATAAAGACTTAGGATAAATGATTAGCCCATAGGATAAAAATCCAATATATGATCGAAATTAAGACTTGATCAAGAGATTGATATTGTTGAAAATATTGATTATTGATAAAATTGATTCAGGATTGATAAATTGAATAAATGGGGCCCAAAGTCTAGGCGACCATTTTTGGGTGCATACACCCCTAACCACAGTGAGGGTTCATGGAGACTTTTCAGTACTTTCCTGATCAATCACCATAACATAACATCAAAGTTCTACCAAGTATCTCTATTACTTTGAATTTCATACAGTAAATCAAAAGTTTTGGGTATGACACTTGTATTTATTTTTGGATAGGTTCTATCTAGTTCTATCTATAAGTTGGTTCATAATTTTTTTAGATCAAGACATGGTTTTGATTGTGGCATTCCCATCTTTTACATCCAATCCTAGTGTTTTGAACTATATTAAAATATCTTTTATATTAAAGCCAACATGTGTTTTTGCTAGTCCAACATATGTATTTGTTTTATCAGATATGTATATATAGAACATCTATTCATATCCAACTATATGAAATAGTGAGTATGCTAAAGGTGGTATGATGTGAGCATGATTATGTGAAGGAATACTTGGTGGTGAAGTGTGCGATAAAAATAAGAAGTGCGAAGGGTTATTGAGAAATCAGAGAGAAGAATTGTATTCAGATTTGCAGAAGGTTGGTGTGTGCTGGAAAAAGATCTCTAATCGGATATACTACAATTTGTTGTTTTTGTGCTACTTGCTGGAACTATTTCATGGATATATAGATGTAACTTTATCAATTCACATTTTTTCTATAGGACATTTTTGTAATAAATATTTTTATATTAGGGAAATTAGCCCAACCATAAATTAGCCCTTGTAAAAATAACCTTAAGTGGTGCTTTAATCATGAGAATTAGTTTCTCTATAGTTTTTCCCATCTTGTGTTTCCACGTTAATTCTAGTGTTACAATGTTTTTTTATTTGTGTACCTTCATGTTATAAACTATTTTAAATATACGAATGGTTTAAGGTTTTATAGGATCAATTAAGTTTGTGAAAAGTATTTTTGAATAATTGATTCACCCCCCTCTCAATTATTCATTCTATTCAACAATTGGTATCAAAGCTTGATCCCTTGTAGATAAAGCTTAACCTCTTAAGGGAGATCTTGGAATTTTGAACATATGGTAGGAGAATACTACTATGATGAAGATTGGAAGATCATGATGGATGACATTGAAAGCAATAAATCAATTAATGAGGAGTTGAGAGAAAACGTTAAGGAAGCTAATTCTTGTATCTCCAAGATGGAGAAGATCCAAAAATTTAAAGCAACACACAAGGAAGTAAGTTAGGAGATGAAGGAAACAAAGGATAAAGTGACAAATATGAGACAAGAACTATTTCTCAAGGAAAACATCAAGTAGAAATTGGAGGAATGGAAGAAAATTGAGGAAAATTTCAAAAGCATTATCAAGCAGAAATTAGATGAAAATGAGAAGTTGGATCAAGAATTAAAGAAGATAAGATATAAAGCAAAGGTTTGTGAGAGGAGTAAAATTTTGGATCAACTTTTATCCTTGCAAAAATTTCAGAAGGATAAGGAAGGATTAGGTATCACTAGTGAATGTTTAGATCAAAAGATCAAAGGTAAAGACAAGGAACTTGATGCTAAAGTAAAATATGAGGTAACAAGAAAGGTCAAGAGTTCAAGAACATCTACAAGGAGACATACGGTAAGGTGACAAAATTCTCAAAGGTATTTATCTTTTAATATTTATTATTTTATATGAAATAATTTTGGTGATAAGACTATATAATGCAAGAGTAGGAAGGAACATATTGTTCAATGTTTTAGCTGTCACAAGTTTGGTCATTAAGAAAATCAATGCAAAAGTCAAGAATCTAATTTGGTTAAGAGAAATAGAATGAACAATATATTTCATGTAAATTTCTATATATGTTACAATTATGGTCACAAGGCTTATTAGTGCAGATTTAGGGTTCAATCAGTAAGATTAGGATAGATGAATGCCAATTATTTTAAATGTGGTTAGTCTGGGACCATTATGCTAACACTTTTAGATATGTCAATACTTCAAAATTTTTTGGAAATAATAAGAATGTTATAATTTTAGATGAATCTTGAAAGAAATTCATGGTCTTGAAGAAGAAGGAAGCTGGTGAAGAGTATCTTGTGGTACCAGATCTTGGTACTAGCTCTTCCAGTAATTGAGCCTACTACTTTGACTCAGGGGGAATATTAAAATGCTAAATTTGTCGCTTCCCCTTTTGAGGTGTGATACCATATGTATCTATTGTTTCTCCAATATGGTGTGGCTATTGAGGTATGTTATGACCAATTTGGTTGATTGATGTGCAATGTATGATTGATTGTGCTAGTGATATAACTTCTCGATAGGAAGAGTAATTATGAGATGATAATGTTAAAAAGCTAAAATTTCAAATCATTTTCCATTGTTTCAAAGGTGAAATTTAAGAACTTGCAGTGAAGCTTGTGAGGGTTTGATAATTTTAGTCAAGAGTGAAGATGAAATCAAGGATGATTGTTTGTGAATCCGATGCTTTTGAAACTAAGATAAAAGGAGTGGAATTAGAGGAATTTGATCATGAGAAAATCAGACAAATGGAAGTAGGGTTATCAGTTTAAGATTTGCAGAGAGTTCGTACCTTAGGTATTTGGGGAGAATTTCCATGGTTTGTGGAGAAAGATACAATTTGATTTTTGCTGAGTCAGTTCAAGGATGAAAATTTGATGTTAGACAAGCCCTATGCAGTAATAAAAGAGGTAATTGAGGACATTACTGGGTTGTGCAGTGTTGGTTCTCTAGGGAAGAGGATAGTGTAGTATAAGGATGTACAAAAGGTGACTAGTATCGACAAAGAGCAACTTGCTCTATTGATTAATACACTTGTTAATCTAGTTGAGAGGTATATTACCTAAAAAATTACATATAAAATTTACTTTTGAAATCATGAAGGTGCTACATCTACTACAACTATTTATTTGGCACATAAAATAGTTAAAGAGAGTGTGCAATTTGACTTGTGTCAATTGTTGTTAGAAAATTTACATGAAAATGTTAGAATGTCTTTAGATAAAGGTTATGACTTCTGGTTCATATCTTTGGTTATGTCTTTGATATTCTATTTTTTGAGATCATTCTCGAGAAGAGAAAACATGGAGTTGAGGTCCAAATCCCTATCAAAAAATAGATTTACAAGTACTTAGGATTTATGGAAATTAAGAGGATGCTTGAAAAAATTATTTTTTAACTTTACAGATTAATATTTTTCTGATATGGTTGTGTCTAGTGTTGTACCTACTAGCTATGCTAAGGAGGGTTCTTCCTCTGGTAAAAAGGAATTGGAAATTATTAGTGGTGGTTCTCGTCCATAACCTAAGAGAAGGAAAAGTAGTATAAAAGGAAAGGAGGTTATCACTATTTCAGAAGAAGAACAAGAAGAAAAAGAATAAAGTCGGAGGGAAGTAGAAGAGAAGAAAGAAGAGGAGATGGAAAAGGACAAGGTCTCTTCATTTGAATCAGGCTCGGTTGATTCAGATGTGGTTGAGACGATGGTAAAAGAAGAATAATTTGATAGAATTGGTAACATGTGGAAATATTATTCTTTAGATAGTAAATTCGAGATTGAGATTATTTTGGTTGAACAATTTCTAAATAAAAGTATTGTTGTTTTTTATATTTCTAGTGTGTTACTAGATGATCTGGTAAAGATTGTTGAGAGAAGGATGTTTTAGGATGGTTCAGATTGTAGAAAGTTAAAAAATGTAATTAAAAATAAATGCACAAATACATCACAAAAATTATCTAAAAATATTGGTGAGATAAGAGAATGTATAAAGGAAATATTAGATATTTACCAATATTATCTCTAGTGGCTTGCTGATGTTGACAATTTTAGAGGAAGGATTGAGATTATTGAGTTTGAGTTGAATGAGATGGGTAAGATCTATGGTTTCTTCAAGGATAATGATAGAAAATAGAGGATCAAAGTTGGTGAGCTGTGGGCTAAGTTGTCAAATATGTAGATAAAAAGAGAAGATTTGGTGAAGACTTTCTGGTTGGTAAAGGACATGGTTGAGGTTCGGTTAGAACATCTTTCCATAATTACTTCTGATGTAGAGGACTATTAGCATTGGTTTTGGTCCCTGGACTAGATATCTTCATTTGATATGTTACTTTATCATGGCAATTTATGTTCTCATATGAGATCAGTTGTGGATGAGTGGAAGAAGGGTCTTCCAATTATCAAGGAGAGGTACAAGAAAATATTTCTTGTAAAATATTCTATTTTTATTTAGTTATCTGAATAATGTTGTATGGTCCTTTTCCATTGTTGGAAAAAAAGTGGAGAGAAAATATGAAGAGACAAACTAAAATGAAATATCAACTCAAGGGGAGTTTTTGGCGTTCTGATGTTTTTGTTGTCTTACAGTTTTATTTTTTTATTTTTGTTGTTTTTCCATCAATGCCAACGGGAGAGATTGTTGAAAGTGTTTATATTATTGAGATGTTGGTATTGTTTTCATAGATGTCAAAACCCTTTTACCAGATGGTTGTACTAGTTGGTTATGCTCCAGTAATGTGCAGGTTAGATATAATTCTATATGACTTGTTTTGGAAATGGATTGTGTGGATGGATATCCCTATTCCGGTTATAATAATACATATTTTTGGTACATCCATGGTATTTGGTGAAAGCATAAGTATGAGGTTTTGGATGGATATAATTGGTTTTTGTGTTTCAGATATCTATCAGGTATCTTTGTTACATAGAATTACATGTGGAAAATCATAAGTTTTTGGTATGACAATTGTATTTAGTTTTGGACAGGTTCTATCTGGTTCTATCCATTAGTTGGTTCAAAGTTCTTGTAGATTAAGACACGGTCTTGGTTGTTGCATTCCCATTGGCCCTAAAATATACTTATCTTTTAGTGTTTATGATATGTAACATGTTTATCTTATGTGTGACCTATCTTTAGGTCCTATGGTAGCATGGTATGAAGTTATCATATGTATGACCTATCTTTCAAGTTTGGTGCTAGCGTGTTGAACTATATTGAAATATATTTTGTATTCAAGCCAACATATTTTGTTGCTAGGTCGATATATGTATTTATTTCATTTGATATTTATATATAGAACATCTATTAAGATCTGACTATAGATTAAAGAGTGGGTATGAAAAATTCGCTATGATGTGAGTATGATTATGCAAATGAATACTTGGTGGTGAGGTGTGCAAGAAAAAATAAGAAGTGTGAAGGGTTATTGAGAAATCAAAGAGAAGACTTGCATTTAGTTTTGTAGAAGATTGGTGTGTGTTGGAGAAAAATATCTAAGTAGATCTGTTGCAATTGGTTGTTGTTGTGCTAGTAGCTGGAAGTGTTTCATGCATATATAGTTGCAACTTTATCAGTTCACATTTTGTCTATAATATATTTTTGTAATAAATATTTTTGTATCAAGGTAGTTATACCGACCGATAGTGAACCTACCTGCTTTGAGAAGATTAAAAGTGGGCCCTTGTAAAAATCACCTTAACCAATCTCACCTTAACTGGTGCTTTATTCATGATAATTAGTTTCTCCATGGTTTTTTCCATCTTGGGTTTCCACATTAATTTTGGTGTTATGGTGATTTTTGTTTGTGTTCCTTTCACGTTCTTAATAGTTTTAGATATCTAAATGGTTTAAGGTTTTACCAGATCAATTAAGTTTGTGAATTTTTTTTTGGAATAAATAATTCACCCCCCATCTTAGTTACTCATCTTGTTCAAAAATTTGTGTTTTAATAGTTAGTGTTATACAATCCTAATATGACTACCTCTTGTGGTTGTTAATCTTTATGGTTTATTAAATCTCCTTCCTAGATATAAGGAGTTAGTGGCCTAGGTAGCTGAATAATTCAAAATTTCATGAGCTTTATATAATGAAGCTTCATATGCCTATAATGGTTAATAGTATTTTTGAATATATTTAGTTGAATATATCTCTTCTTATTATTGCTATTATCATTTAACTATGAATATAAAAAGTATTGTTTTGATTTCTATATTTTGTTGATCATAACTAGAGTGTACTCAGGGGGACTTTCTTGAGGTACACATACTTAATTTATTTTATGTTAGTAGAGTACGTAATTCAATTTATAGTTGATAACTCAAAGTTGCTAAACAATACTATCAGACCGTATCTTATTCTTGCAACTTGAGAAATTTTAATGAGTTAAATAATATAGTAAATTCAATTCAACCTTAGAGTAATCAAATTCATATTCTTTAAGTGTGTTATGCCCAAAATTTAGAGCAAAACACACATAACATTTTTTTTAAAGCAGAAATGAAAACAAAGCTAACACACTAAGGTTCATTTAACAAGTACGATCGCATAACCCAACACATGTTAACTCACAAGAGGTATCATGGCACGCACTAGCTTGTCAACATCCCTTGATTGTTAACTACATCAGTAACTCAAAAACCCTAACTAGGTCTTAAAAAATCCTAACCGGGTTTAAACAAGAGTTATTAAAAGAGATAAACCAAAGAGAAATTAAAACATAGATAAAGATAAAAAGTCAAAGGTTGGGTCAATACATCTGAAAAGGGTTAATTTAAAAATAATGATTAAATCAATTGCATTAGTAACCCTAGTGGCCCTATTGCAAACTAGGTTAGTAACTAGATTAGAAATCACAAAAATAACCTCAATATATAAAAGATAAAACAAAACCAAGATAATAACCCTAGGCGGAAACTAGGGTCAATAAATTATTACCCATTAATATAATAATGTTCAAATATTTTAAATTAAAATGTTATATTTTTACGTAAGTCATAAAGCTCCAAAGTTTATTTATTTATTTAATTTATGCATTAAAAAGAATTTAATAACCCTATAAAACATTAATAATAAATAAAACAATATTGCTAAGGGAGAAATAATTTACCTAAGTCTCATCTTGGAAATTAATTAATCTCCCCTACAATAATCCATTTAAATATTGAAGATAATAAAATCAATTTAAATATTAAATATTAAATTTATCACCAACTTTTTATTAAAACTATATCAATATTCATTTAAAAATAAATATTAAATTTACAAATATGAAAATAACAAATCTCTAGGTTAATATTAAAATAATAAAGTCCATTAATTAACAATACAATAGTATTAAATTTAAAAATAAATTAAAATCAGTTATCCAATAATCAAATATTTAAAATCCTAAAATTAATGATAAAAATGAATCTGTTTAAAATCTCAAGAATAAAATAATAATATTATTAAATCAGAATTTAAAAAGGTGACTGTCCAAAGTCAACCGTCATTAAATAAAAATTAAAAGACTAAGCCGGAATTAAAGGAAAAGTTATAATTAAAAATTAAAAATAGCTCCAAAAGTCAAATATTAGAATCCCACTAAATAATAAACGAATCTTTTCAAAATCTCAATGAAAATTAAAAATAAATAAAAATCAAATTCAAATTAAAGTGACTGTCTAAAGTCAACAATCATTAAATTAAAATAAGACATAGATTAAAATCCAAACAGAATCTCACTAAATAAATAAAGAATCTCTTTCAGAATCCCAATGAAAATAAAAATAATAAATAAATCAAAATTCAAATTAAAGTGTCTGTCAAAAGTCAACAGTCATTAAATTAAAATAAGACATGGATTTAAATCCAAACAGAATCCTACTAAATAATAAAAAAGAATCTTTTTAAAATTTCAATGATTAATAAAATAATATTAAAACAAAATTCTAAATAAAGTGATTGTGAAAAGTCAACAATCATTAAATTATAATAAAACAGAGATTAAAATATAGACATAATTTAATGATAACTTAATTAAAATTTAAAATTTAAAATTGCTCCAAAAAGCCAACCCTAACCCTAATTCAAAATTAGGGTTAGGCTAAGAATAAAACATCTATCAAAACTATAATATCTCATTTGGTTATTGCAGGTTTGACAAGGAGCAAGAAGAAGATGGAGATTTTCAAGTTTTGCATACACATAAGTATACATGTGTGTATATACACACCAAAGGTGTGTATATACATACATATATACTTGTGTATATATATACTCTTCCAAAATCAACAAGAGGAAAGATAGAGAATAACTAAGTATATTTTTTAGAATAACATGATGTAAAAATGAAATCTATTCTTACATAGGTAATTAGGAAAGAAAATCTACATTAACTTTTCACTTTTCTTTCAAATAAATACTTGAAGTAAATTTTGTCTACATAGGGAAGAGATTATCAAACATAAAGAAAATCAAATTTTTCTTGCATATGAGAAAACAAACCAGCAAGCTTTATTGTTGCACTCAAGCATATTGAATCATTTTTTAACACTTTCTTTCTTTAGAAATACATAGAAAATTATGGAGAGCATTACACATACCAATACAAACTTTTACAAGCATTTTTCATGCATTTAGACATTTACATGGCCTTTTTACACTACTTTTTACACATGGTTTTTTAGCCCTTTTTACAACATAAAAAACTGCAAGTAGTAAATGACAAAAATCTTCTTTTTCTTCAATAAAATCAGCAACTTCTTTAAATGAAAATCTGCAAAAGAAAACCACTTTGACCATGGAGGATCACCTCCCAACCTAGGCCATTACATAGCCACCCCTGAGCTTGGGGAAACAAAGATGGATGGGGAATACAAACATGCTCAAACATCACATACACATACAAAAAATCAACAAATACATTACCACATAAAATTCTCTTCCCATGGATTTACACAATGGGTCACCTTAGACCCATAAGAGGGGTGAAGGTGGAAAATAATCAAGTAGGACAAGCCATACAAATGTGAAACCATGCCTTCAACAAGGCCCCAAAACCATAACCAATGCCTTCACAAGGTCATAACCAAATGTACCATTCCTTCCATTTCCATACACAAGTATCAACCCTTATGACCCCCAAATATGAATATAATAAAAATGGCAACATGAAGCCCATACATTCATGCCTCATACCCTTCCTCCATGAGGAAGAACTCTACACTAAATGGTCATTCCCAACTAAAGCCCTTCACCCATCAAGGCTCTCTTCCCTACCAAGGGCGAGTTTAGCCTTGCACACCCCAATAAACAAGAACACAAAAACAAACCAACAATACACTTAAACAAGAAGCCATGAAAGGCAAGCATAAAGCTTCACAAAAACCATATACAACAACACACAAAAATATGCATATTCAAACAAGTAAAAAAAATGAGTCTTCCATGAAAGGGCACCAACCTTTCTCCAAGCTATGACAATGAGGGTTTGAGAAGAGCTCCCTTCCTACAAGCCTTCCTTGCTAAGTCCACCAAAACTTGCTAAGTCCATTAGAAGTCTCCAAAATTGGAGAGTGGGAAATCAACCTACCAAATTCCTCTCCATCCCACTAAAAAGGAAAACTCTACCTAACCTCAAAGATGATTGGACACACTATCCAAGGGTTCTCTCTCCAATAAGAGGGAAATTCAAAATTGCAAAGAGAGGAAGACATGACACACCTCTCCATTTCGTCACATTTTAAAAAGACATTTTTAGAAGAGGCAAAAATGGGTTAAAAACATCCTATTGGTCAAAATTTGACCCCTAACCCAAAGTGTACATATGGGGTTATCTCATTTTAACCCTAACTAACCCCTAGGGCTAATTTTAACCTCTCAAAACTCCACTAAGAGTTGACCCACGAAATTTGAAATAAGATTCCCTCCCAAGGCTCAACAACCAAGATACCTAACCTTGAGAAACTACAAGGTGACTCAAAGGTGGAAGACAACCAATAAATAATTTACTTGGCAATGCCAACTCACATACACATGTCAACTGACACCACATAAAGTCACAAAACATCACTATACACATGGCATGTCAAGTAGACATAAATATAAAATAAAATAAACACAATTTAAATAATACATTCAAACATTACTTTACAACATTGTACATAACGACGAGGTTATTTCTCCTTATGGAATTAACCTTGGCTTTATAAGATTTTCACATGCATCCATCTTTAATTTCCCCTTATTTAATTTCATGATCAATTTTCTATACACTAGATGAACGTATCCGTACCTCATGAACATATCCGTACCTCATGAAAGATCAACGACACACACACACACACACACACACACACACACACACCATTAATAATCACATAAAAATACATTAAATAATCTAATTACATCTACACAATATCACATGCAATTCACTTAATCTCAAGAATGAATTTCTTAATTTCAAACAAGTTATTTCAAGAACACATATATATCAAATAACCTAATTCATTAACCATGATCATCTCACATAAATATTTCTTGCATCCACATGAAACTAAAGCATACTATTCTAAATTAAATAATTCATCAAATACCATAATCATCAAGACCTAAAAATCAAAGCATGAAAATATCTCCTAAATCATCATAAAATCTAACTACATTTCATAGCATCATATGAAATTCACTTTTCACAAGAATGCATTTACTCAAAATCTATTAATTTTTAATATCATGATATTCCAAAAAACACATCTATCACAAACAACATAAACCATTTACATACAACATTTCAATTGATTCACATTTCTCGCATCAATATAATATCAAAGCGTAATACTCAGAATTTTCTTCACCACAAAATCTCTAGAAAAATAATATTCACATGCATCCCAAAATCTCTTTCATAATTAAAAAAATATCAACATTTCAATTGATTTCGTAATCACTTTGAATTACATTTCTTGAATCAATAATCAAAGCATAATACTCGAAAATCTCTTTCCTAACATCAAGACCTAAAATCAACTTCCTATAAATTCACATCTCAACCTAATATAAATTCAAATGGTAATTTTTGTAAGCATTCATATCCAATAGTAACATTTCAATATTCCTTAAAGGTACATTCTACCTACTCAATTCGCAACTCTACACACCTTTCCTACTACATTTTCTATTAGAAATTACATACACAAGGAAAACAACAATTACTTCATTAGAATTTACATCCCATCTCATTATAGTTTAAATTGCCTGATTCCCATTCAAATCCCTCAAAACATGCACTTAATTTCTCTGTAGTAAGAAAATTAGTTGAATTCATTTCACCCTTAAGAAAACATAGTACATCCTAGAAACATTGACATTAGTACATAAGCAACATGAAAAAGAGTACATCACAAATCAGTGTGGTCAAACCTTTGTCCATCATAATATAAATCTATAATGCATCAACACGATGTTTCTAAATACCGAGTCTATAATAAAATAGAAGAAATGCAATGAAAGGATTGGGGTAGGGTCCCTCAATAAATCCATCACGACCCCAATGTTAACCTCTTGATAAACACAAGACAAAGCTGAACTAGCTGCATCTCATGATGCCATCATAAAACATAATGCGAGGAAGAGTCACTGCAACTCAAGATCAAGTCATCCCTATCTCTAAGAATCACCAGAATACCATCCTAAACCACACCCAATATCTCCACGTTAACACATGGCATAAAAAATATGCTCTAAAATCAGATCCCCCCTAGCGATTAACCCCCGCATGGGACCAACATGATCATACCCAATGAGTGTGAAGGTTGAAACCTCACCATCAAGATGTTTGTGCTAAGAGGCAAATGAGGGAGGCACTACAAAGTGTTATATGCTATTTCACTTAATTAGAAGCTATTTAATTAATTCCATATTAGAAGCCATTGTTTATACAATTCTATTGGAAGTAATCAATAGCTCTTCCTTCGTAATTTACTTTCTAGTAGACTAGTTGGCAACCTGAGTAATAACATGTTGCATATTGTGCTAGTCCATTTCAAGTGCACAACCGTAGGTTGACAATTAAATGTGCCCAATATCCATGAGAGGTTTATTTATTAGATATATTATTTCTAGGTTTGTAGGTTTCATAGCTAATGATCAAAATTGGATATAAGAAACTCTACATCTGCAATGATCAAAGACAACATTGTTGCATAGTATTATTGTATACTTTATTTGATGTAATCAACCTTAATGGTTCCATTTGAAGAAATATTCCTCTTTATGAGATGATAATTGTATATATACTTGATATAAATTATTCCTTTATTATATTGTGGAAATTATGAGAATTTTTTAGAATTTATGTTATGGAATCTAGTATCTTTAACAAGCTCCATTCTAGAAACACCATTATATGTCTTGGTAGTAGGAAAAAGTCCAAATATTTTTTTCTTCCTCAAAGCTAACCTAGAATAGTTCATGAAAATTTATTGTAATAAAAATTATTATTATGGTATGTCACCCCCCCATAAGTTTCAATACATGTATACATTCCTCATTAACTCCTCTAAAAATAACTAACCTGCGGGATTCATGTAAAAGTTTATTTTGTCCAGAATTATTCAATGATGAATTGGAATCTCTCCATATAATCATCAAGAGGTTCATCCTCCTTTTAATACATCCCAAATATATCATCCTTTTTCATGTCTCCACCCTACAGTATGTTAGTCCTAAGATTAGATTACTGAGAGAGAGGGGGTGGGGGGTGAATTAGTAATTTGCCAATTGTGCAACTTTTTAACCTCTTAATCTTTACAACAACATTCATAAGATTATCATTAATAGCAGTAAATAAAAAACATAATCATAAGCACATCTACTTATCAATGAAACACTTGACATAGAGATTTATCATGTGGAAATCCAAATCAGGAAAAAACCATAGTGGAAATTAGTACTTACTAAATGATGTACTCTTCTGAAGTATGTCATGTGCGGAGCTTAGCCTTGTTAGGAGTTTACAAAAGCATTGTTAGGTGCTACTCGGTTAAGGGATTTACCTTAGGCCTGCTAGGACCTTTACTCTATTAGGAGTATCCTTGTTAGAGGAGTTTAAACACAAGCTAATAGACCACCCTGTTAAAGGATTTACAATAAGGACTTGTTAGGATCCACCCGATTAAGGGATTTTGACTATTATAATTGTTAGGGAACAACATAAAGAATGATTTGTAGAATAACACTACCTCTGCTTGATCAGATCCATTGAAGCACACAATCTCTTCTCAACACACTTAACTCTATCCTAGCTTGATTGCAACTCTAGCTTTACACCGCACTTTCCCAAAGCACAATCAACAGTAAAAATATTCAACTTCATCACATAAATATTGCTCATCAAGCCCTAGAGTATTCTGCTTCCTAAGGAATTCCCCAAATAGCTTATAGTTTAACTTTCAAACTTCCCTCTCGAATCCAATGCGCCACACAACTAAATTCAATGTACAAAATAGTTTTCCAAGACTGTTTTATCCAATACAATGATTTACATAGAATTTTGTGTCATGGGTTCAAACACATTTTGACCAAACACTAGCTTCCTCTAGAATCTTCTCCACACACCAACATCAAATGATATGATGCCAGATCATCACCTCCAATCATGAAGATATGTCACCAGATCATGACTGACTCAACTAAATTCACCACAACCTCTACACAAATCACTAATCAAGGATTCATCAACTATCACTCAAGAACACAAACATTTAAACCTAAAACAACTCTTTCTTTGATCACTAGTCACTCAAATTAGTTGTGATTGCAACCATAGCTTCTACACACTATTTTCCATCATATCTTGTGACCACACCACAAGAGATAATAAATATTTTACAAATCAATCAAATCACCTATCACCTATCACTAACTATTCTAGTAGTTGCACTGTCAACCTTTATCCGATCATAACTTTCTTACCGGTCTACATCAACAGTAGCGGTCATGTATTTGACATTCAGAGACATCCCTAAGTATCTCATAAGAATCACTACAAATAAAACTGACCACAATATCTTTATCATCATACTTATACTTAGCAACATACTATGAACACTAGGAACACTAGGCCAATACTTGACATCAATGACAACCCAATAACTAATCATCATGCAATCAAATCTATATCATGACAACACCAGAATTCACTTACCATCACTGCATCAATTATACCAACAATCTCACACTGTGGCATTGATGGAAATACTCTCTTTGAAATATTTTCTTCCTCTCTCCAACGCAATACATTATGCAATACTAGGAACAAAAAAATGTTCCCACTTCTATCTTTCACCTGTTCTAAAATTCCCCCCTCCCTTTCACTTAACTTTTGTCAACTACATTTTGCACTTTCTTTACTTTCAATCCCCCAAAATTGATCTCCCCCTTTGACAACAATTCCAAAGGCACCAAACACACTTGATATCTTCTTTCTATACCTGACTAACCATAACACATTAATTCATAGATTTATCCCCCTAAGGAGTAGCCCCACAAAATCAATCCTAACATAAAGATATTCACTGGATACACTTGGATTGATGCAACTACATCTTCTTTCAATTGAAGTTAGATAGGGGAATGACCTCTAACCTACCTCTTAGATACTCAAATGTATCCTTAGGTAATGGCTTAGTGAAAATATTAGCAACCTACTCCTTAGTTGGCACATACTCTAACCTTACTTCCTTTTCTTGTACCCATTCTCTAAGAAAATGATATTTGATAGCTATATGCTTAGTCTTAACTTTCATCACCAAGTTTTTAGATATGTTAATGACACTTTTATTGTCACAATAGATAACCACTGGTTCAGTTACCTTCTCCTAAATTCCTTCTAGAATCTTCTTAATCTACACTACTTGTGTATAATTAATTTCAATAGCAACATATTTAACTTCATCTATTGATTGAGATATATAATTCTACTTTTTATTTGTCCAAGGCACAAGCCTATCACCAATAAAGAATGCACCTCCACTTGTTCTCTTCTGATCATCAACATTTCCTGCCTAGTCAACATCAATAAATACAATCAAAGAGAAACACCTTTATGTCTATACGAGAGACCATAATCTTCAGTCCCCTTAATATATCTAAAGATTCTATTCACCATAATTAAATGTGATTCCCTGGGATTAGAATAGGCTCTAGCCACTAATCTAACTGCTTGTGCAATGCTCGGTCTATTATGCACCACATACTATAGCTTACCGATCATGGATCGGTCAAGAGTTTCATCCACCTCTTTAGAATCATCTTCTTTTGATAGTTTGCAACCGGTTACCATAGGGGTACCAACCAATTTTGAGTCTTCTAACCCAAATGACTTCAATATCTCTTTCACTTATTTTGACTGGATTATGTAGATACTATCTTTCATTTGTTGAACCTACAATCCAATGAAAAATTTAATCTCACTGATCATAGAATTATCAAAGTCTTTCCTCATCTCATTTGGAAATGATCTACTCATCTCTTCATTGCCACCAAAAATGATATCATCTACAAATATTTCTGCAATCAACAACCTATCATCTTTCTCAATCTTCAAATATACATAACTGATGTCACTTGTCCTTACAAAACTAATATGAATCAAATATGAGTACAATCTCTCATAACATTCCCTATGTGTTTGTTTCAATCCATATAAATCTTTATGTAATTTTAACACCAATTTCTTACCTTCTGAATTGGAAAATCCTTCAGGTTATTCACTGTATACCTCTTCTTCCAATACACCATTAAGAAAATCTCACTTAACATCCATTTGATACACCTTGAATCCTTTGTAAGTAGCATATGCAAGTAATATCCTTGCATCTTCAAGTCTGGCCATAGGTGCAGATTTTTCACCATAGTCCAGGCCTTCCTCATATGCATATCCTTTGCACACCAATATTTCCTTGTTTCTTACCACTTCACCTTTCTTATTCATCTTGTTCCTTAAAATCCACTTAGTACTAATTAAATTCTTGTCCACTGGTCTGGGTACTAGTGTCCAAGTTTTATTCTTCTCAATTTTCTCTAATTCTTCTTTCATAGCTTTCACCCAATCATCATCTTTCAATGCATCTTTCACAATTTTAGGTTCAAGTTTAGAAATAAAACATGTACTTTCTCTTACCTTTATTCTTGTTAGAACACCAACATTTTTTTCACCAATAATTTGATCAGGGGAATGATTTAGTTTCACATACCTTTGCAATACCAGTTTAGCTCTAGGAGTACATTCAAGTGCTTGCATCAGTTCATGTTCATTGACCTATCTCTCCATTGGTTCTTCTATAGTGTCCTACTCCATTGGTTATACATATACATAGCCATGATATTCTTTAGGTTCCTTCTTGTTGGATTCATCATTCTGCTCAAAAAATTCATGTACTCTTACATTAGCACTTTCCACTATCTTATTTGTTCTTTTTTTCAAGCACTTATAGGTTTTTCTCTTTGTGGAATATTCTAAGAATATTCCCTTATCACTTCTTGGGTCAAACTTTCCTAAATTTTCATCTCTTTTTATGTAATATATACTTCCAAAAAATTTGAAATAACTTACATTGGGAGATCGACCATGCCACAACTCATAAGGATTTTTGTTTGTACCTTTCTTCAACTGAACTTTATTCAATGTGTAAACAACAGTGCTCATCACTTCTCTCCAAAATGTTTGTGCAACACCTTTCTAAATCATTAATATCCTAGCACAATCAATGATAGACCTATTTCTTCTTTCAATAATACCATTCATCTGAGGTGTCCTGGGAGCTGACATCTTCCTTTTGATTACTTGTTCCTCACAATATGAAACAAACTCATGTGAAGTGAACTCACCTCCTCTTTCAGATCTAAGACATTTTAGGGTCTTACTGGTATCCCTCTCCACTCTGGCTTTGTAGATCTTAAACATGTGAAAATATTTTGATTTGTCTTTTAGAAACAAAACCCACACCATTCTAATAATCATCAACAAGTAACATGAAATATCTATCACCATAGTAACTCTGAGTTCTCATGGGACCACACAAATCGGTATGAACTAGATCTAAAATATTATCAGAAGAGTAATTTTTATTGATAAAACTAGAACTAGTTAACTTCCCAAGTTGATATTATTTACACATTACATTGTCTGGCTTCACTAGGTTAAGAAAACCTCTCACTATCTTCATATTTCTAACTTTGACCATGTTATCAAAATTTACATGAAAAAACCTCTTATGCTATAACCAGTTCAATCTTCTACCTTATCAATTAGACAACTCTTAATTGTAGAATTTAGATGGAACATGTTACCTTTAGTTTGTTCACCAGAAGCAATCAATTCTCTTGATTTTCCAATAATCTTGCATATACCTTCATTGAACTTCAATATATATCCTTTTTTATTCAAGTGAGAAACACTTAACAAGTTGTATTTTAGACCATCAACCCAATAAAAATCATCATAATTTGTTTTATCATTTAAAGTAAGAGATCCTTGACCTTTTACCAAACAAGGAGCATCATTCCCAAATCTTATTGAACCTCCATCACATTCCTCCATCTTGATAAGATTTCTTTTATCACCGATCATGTGATGAGTGCACCCACTATCAATTATCCAATCACCAATGTGATTCATGTTATAAACTAAAGCTTTCTTACCTTCTTTTGATAATTTTTCCTTTACTGCAACAAACACAATTTCTTTTTCATCTATTCCATCAGATTCTTCATCTTTAACACCTTCTTCAGCTAGATAATATGCCTTTCTCCTTGGCTTATCCTTCCTCTCATTATCAAGGAATCTAGAGGTAATATGTCCAATCTTATTACATTCAAATTACTTCAAATGAAACTTACCCTCATATTTACCTTTCCCTCTAGGCAACCTTTTAGCAAATAAAGCTTCCTATTCATCATGTTCTCTTTCTTTAGACAAGATAAATTCATAATCATTAAAATCATATGTTGAAGATTTGTTAGCTATATCCTTTCCTTTCCTAGATGGTGCAAGAGTCAATGATGACTTGAAAGCAACTTCAACTTTTGGCATACTATTGTCATAATTGCTTAACTCAAATGAAGTTAATTTTCCTATTAATGCATCAAGAGTAACATTAAAAGTTCCTAGAGATATGAGCTCTTGTATAGCTGAAAATCTAATAGCATAATGAGGTAATAAATTTCTTAACACTTTTCTTACCACATCATCCTTAGGAAGATTACCACCAACACCTTGAATAGCAGTAACAACCTCTTTAATTCTCTGATTGTATTGCTCAATGTTCTCATTTTCTTGCATCCTCATGTCATAATACTTTACTCTCAAACTATCAACCTTTTCCTTCTGCAAATGTAGATCTCCACCATAGACGGTCTTCAACTTGTCCCACATCTCATGAGCAATATCCAAGTCTTTGACATCAATAAATTATGCATCAGAAAGAGTATTGGAAACATCTTCCATAGTAGCAATATGTTCTTTCATGATCCTCAATTGGTTTGCAATCATGGTTCCTAAAGGGATAGTATACTTAGTAACCACATGATCCCAATATTGATCACCCATTCCTTTAAGATAGAGCTTCATCTAACCACACCATACTAAGTAGTTCTCTCTTGTGAATTTAGGACCTTCCTTTCTCATCATCTTCAGATTTTTGCCTCAAGATGTTGAGCTTCACCATAAAAGAGGACCAAAGATTTGATACCAATTGTTAGTCCTAAGATTAGATTATTGAGAGTGTGGGGGGGAGGTAAATCAGTAATCTGCCAATTGTGTATCTTTTTAAACTCTTAATCTTTACAATAACATTCATAAGATTATCTTTAATAGCAGAAAATGAAAAACGTAATCATAAACATATCCACTTAATAATGAAACACTTGATACATAGATTTATCTTGTAGAAACCCAAATTGGGAAAAAAACCATGATGGGAATTAGTACCCACTAAATGATGTACTCTTATTAAGTACACTATGTGAGGAGCTTAACCCTGTTAGGAGTTTACAAAAGCACTGTTAGGTGCTACCCGATTATGGGATTTACCTTAGGCCTATTAGGACCTTTACTATGTTAGGAGTAGCCTTGTTAGAGGAATTTAAACACAAGCTAATGTACCACCCTATTAAAAGATTTATAATAAGGACTTGTTAGGATCCACCTGGTTAAGGGATTTTGACTATTGTAACTATTAGGGAACAACAAAAAGAATGATCTATAGAACAACACTACCTCTTCTTGTTTAGATCCACTGAAGCACAAAATCTCTTCTCAACACACTTAACTCTTCCCTAGCTTGATCACAACTTTCACTTTACACCACACTTTCCCAACACATGATCAACACTAAAAAATTTCAACTTCATCACATAAATATTGTTCATCAAGCCATAGAGTGTTCCACCATCTTAGGCTTTCCCTAAAAAAATTACAATTTAACTTTCAAACTTCCCACTTGAATCTAATGTGCCACATAACAAAATTCAATGTACAAAACAATTTTCCAAGACCGCATTGGCCAATACAATGATTTACATAGAATTTTGTGTCATGGGGTCAAGCACATTTTGACCAAACACTAGCTTCCTCTAGAATCTTCTCCACACACTAGCATCAAATGATGTGGTGCCATATCATCACTTCCAATCATGAAGAAACGTCACTAGATCATTACTGACTCAACCGAATTCACCACAACCTCTAGACCGATCACTGATCAAAGATTCATCAACTGTCACTCAAGAACACAAACACTTAAACCTGAAAAAACTTTGTCTCTTCTCACTAGTCACTCAAATTAGTTGTGATTGAAACCATAGCTTATACACACTATTATCCACCATATCTTGTGACCGCACCACAAGATGTAACAAATATTTGACAAACCAATCAAATCACCTATCACTTGTCACTAACTATTTTAGTAGTTGCATTGTCTACCTTCATCCGATCATAAATTTCTTACTATTATACATCAATAGTAGTAGTCATGCATTTGACATTCAAAGAAGTCCCTAAGCCTCATAAGAATCACTACAACTGAAACTCACCGCAACACCTTGATCATCATACTTATGCTTACAACATACTAGGAAAACTAGGTCAATACTTGACATCAATGACAACCCAATAAATGATCATCATGCAATCAAATTTGTTTCATGACAACACCAAAAATTAGTTACCATCACTCCATCAGTTATACCAACACAATAGTCCTAATACTTCTACCAAATTTTATCCTTAATTGTGTCTCATTTTGTAATAGAATTTATAGCCAACCCCATGAACCATCTCAAAGAAACATCTTTCAAGGGTGTTGGGAAAAGTTTAAGTCTATAGGCATAAATTATCTAGTCACAACTACAACAAAAGATAATAAACTCAAAAAAGATGGTATTAGGATATTTTTTTATTGGGCCATAAAAGTTATATAGAGCTAATGTAGGTATATTTTTTACAACAACAACTCTTTCTTAGTTACATATAAAGAAGTCAAATGTAATTAATTTCATAGAGTTATCTATTTCTACTTCAACCATTATGGAGGGTGCTTCCTTTGTTACGATGTATGGTTCTTCCTCGGGTTTCTCAAAAGAGTTTGGATGTCCTATATTGTTAAACATATCTTCTAAATCCCTTCTCATGTCAGACAGATCTTCTGGTTATATGATTGTAGAAAGCATGTTTTTTGAAATTTGTGTGGAGGGAAAAAACCTTCCCTAAGTGTCTTTCTACTACCAAATGCAATGAGATTTTGGAGCTTATGCATTTCCTTCCTAGACCTGTTAGTGAATAGTTTGAAACTGATCTCAAAATCTATTGGTCCTAATGTGAAAAAAAATTTAATCTAGCTTAATAAAATTAAATAATATATTGAAAATAATGATCAATCAAATCTAAATTAGGAATCCTAAATCTTATCACCATTTCTAAAAATTATTCCAACAATGACTTGCCTCTACTAAGTGCAATGGATTGGGGAAAACAACTCATTATAAATTCTTAATGGGGCAACAAATCCCACATTAAGCAACCTATTTTTTCTAGAGAGGATCATTTTATTATCAATTAGGGACATATATAAGTTTGGATGATGTTGGCATTGTATGTGCAGCCAATGAATATCTAAGCCACCTATCAACTATGTAAAGGAAATTAAGTACAACAATTCACAAAAACAAAATAATGTTGGAATATAAAACCTATCTGCGCAACAGTGACTGTGGGTAACTGACAAGTTATCTCAACAATGGTTTCATAGGTAGTGCACAGTAACAAATGAGTAAAATTTTAACTTCTAATCTAAATTATCAACTTCATTAATAAATTATATTCATTCTACTTAAGAAGGATAAGCATAATAATTACTTTATGAAGGTAATGACTAGTTTAATTAATGTTTAAAGAATGAAACTAACTACAAGAGAACTATATTACCTCAAGTGGCCCTTGGTTGATGAGATGTAACCCCAAATTGACAAATTAACTTTATTGTGAAATTGCTATCAGGATTCAACTATGTAGTTTTTTGAGTCAAAATCATTGACCCATATTTCATGAGTAGTGGTTCACATGAACCCATCTCTCATGAGAATGAATGGAACACCTGAAACTCATTGAATCTAGGTGAGAGATGGATTCATGTGAACCACTAATCATTAAACATGGGTCAATGAGTTTGACTCAAAAAACTACACAGTTGAATCTTGATAGCAATATCACAATTTGACTTGCTATGGAAAATATCTCCTACTTATCAAAGTAACTTTAACTCAACATGCCATCAAATAATTCACTCTATTCCTCTAAAATAGTACATAATATACATTAGTAGTAACTTCTTGACCTAATGAAAAATCCAGGAAAAATCTAGTTGTATAACATATGTATTTCGGATCTTCCAACTTTGGAAAAGTTGGACTTTATACACACCCCAAGAGAGTGGGATCAATTATTTATTCAAATATCATAGAAACACTTGCCACTCCTCCCTAACATTGAGGAAATCTTATTCCACTATGAAAGTGAAAACAAAAACTAACTTAACAAGTCTTAGTCCTATTTTGACTCTTATTCAAGTGACAAAAAAAAAGATAGGACTGTGCATGAATCACTATACATGAATTAATTCAAAAAAAGGTTATCATTCTACAAGCTCCTCTAGATTATCCATTAATTTATTCCTCTAGGAAAAGGTCAACTAGACTTCCCAAAAGTTTTATTTTATTTGGTATCCTGTGACTTCTTTCACATAGGTTTTAGGGGCGCCTTTCACTTTTGCTGTGAGCTAGCCATTAATCCTTAAGCTACATGTTAGTCTTACCAAACAAGCATCAATTCACATTACACCATTAACATCATTATGATATTATAATAATCATAAAAATCACATAACATAATCATTCATCATATATCATATATATGGCATTAACTAAGTAAAATATGGTTTAGGATATTGTCTTAAAGCATATAAACATTTGATGAAAGTAAGGATAAAATAGGTAAAATAGTGTGAATTGCAAGACTCATCACCATTTTGGCTATTATAGTGGCTTGTCTTAGTGTATTTTTTGATGCTCCAACTCTTCTCCAAGGGGTTCCACTTTTGGGTGGCCTTTTAGGGGTGTGGGTCATCGCTTGGTGGTGGTTCTAGTTGGCCATCTCTTGATACTTCACAAATGGTTCCCTTGGTTGGCTTTGGTGATTTCTCTTGTTAGCAATAAATAAAAGGATAAAGATGAAGAATACGAGAAGTGGTTTGTTCCTAATGTCACTCTTGACCCAACTACTATATGGGGTAAATTAGGTATCTAAGATCCTCTAACAATGGGGCATGATCTTGTATCCACCCAATTTATTTTGTGAATTATATATGTACTTCAACAACCTTCTAATAGAATTTGATACACCTATTTGTGAGAAAAAGGTAAATTCAACTATTAACAAAGTTGTGCTCACAAATAGTCTACCAAACTCATATTTAACATGGTTGCATTCTAGTTGGAAAAACTCTATTCTAATTTAAGAGTTGGATTGATACATTGATATGTTCTTTGAAGAAACTAAATGTAGTAGATTAGGGTAGATAAAGATTAATTTGATGAGGGAACATGAATATTGAAGATACACACAATAAAATTACCATAGATAAAAAAAATGACACTCTCAATATGTTAAGTGTCTCAAAATTGGAATAGACTTTAAATCTTACGTGGGTCAATCTTGAGTAACTTGAGTTTGACTTAAGGATATAGATTCAACCTCTCATGTGTATATCTAATATGGAAAACCTTATAAACTTATAAAAACTAAATCAATCTAATCTTTGATATCTAAATGGTTATGAGGGTTGGTGGTATTTTGAAGCACTTGTACAAAGTCATCTGTAGGTCAAGTTCTACAAGTTTAGCCCCCTTTTTAGATAAAGTTTATAAATTTGGACAAAAAATTGCAAAAAAATGCACTTAAGATTTTGCATGGTGCTATGTGAATTTTGATATAAGCTAGGATTTTTTTTACACTCTATATAAACATGTTCTAGGAATGTTCATTTTTGCTCTAAATATCCTCTTTCTCATTAACTGTCATTCCACATGAATTGATATTATGGGAGTGAGTACCTTTCAATAGAACTGAATAATAAATAGCCACATTGATGAGTCCTATAAATGTCCTAATTTCCTTTAGTGTATCTTTAAATGAGGAACAAGGCCCCATTGGCATGCCCAAATATACATGAAAGATTCATAATAAAAAGAAGGTTAAATCAATTATGAAATCCTTTGTTCTAAATCAAACCTAACCTCAAATCAAGCTAAAGAGAGCTCAAATAAAACAATTTTGGTTAATTTTACTAGCATAAACTATTTGCATTGAATTTAACTACTTGAAATACACTGAATGTGGTTGATCAAGGGTTCATGCAAGATTTTTACTACATGTACTTGCCAAACTATGAAGACTATAGATTTTTTGCTCAAGAATGAAGTTGAATTTATAAACTTTTGGTTGAAGATGCAAACCATGAGAATTTTATCTTGGATGAATTGTGAAGAGTGATTGAGAGTGAGTGGAGAATCTTGATAGACTAAAATAGTAAAAAAAGTTATGATGACTTATTAGTGAACTTTAAAATAGATACGTCTACTTATCCCTTTTTAACCATTTTAACTAATTCGTTGTGCATGCATTAACAATAGAAGGTTTGAAGGAATTATGATGGATACAAGTGAATGATTAATTTAATTATCATTTGTAATAAGTGTGAATGAAGTTATCTAAATACATTATAATAATGCGTGTGTATTAGTCTAATTAACTAAATGCCACATTATTTAATTGATTAATGTCAATAATTGAAATTGGAATTAATATGACAACGAGGAAGGGATCGACATAGTATTTTGATGCAATGTTAGGTGCACCATTAGAAATTAGTGAGAGTTCATTGTCTACATTATGCATTTGGTGTCATAGGGCATGCTTTTAAATATGATAACATCAACCCTAATTTCAAGAAATTGGCATCTAGGCAAACAGATAATTTGGTCATATTTCTTAATTGTGTGAACTTGAATTAATGGGAAACAAATGTAAATTTTGAGGGATAATATTGCACAAGTGATTCTACTTTAGAGATAAAATCACACATCAATGATCTCACTTAAGGTGTGCAAATGGATAGAATGTAAGGTTTATGAATTAATGCTAAAATGATCGAATAGAAGAATAGTTTCCTATTTTTGCTGGGTTTTATGTTTAATGTTGGGAATTAGTTTTCACATAGGATGCATAAAATAATAGTTTGGTAAGTTTTTTATTGTTTACTTATAGGTTATTGTGTTAATGGTACATATGTGTTGAGTTGTTAAAGCAATACAAATATATTTAAGAAGTTATTTTAGGAGTTTCCCATAATGTAAGAGATTAAAATCTTATATATGTATAATATGTATTGAATGAAAATAACAAAAAACAAAGATTATTTTTACATAATATTACCTATATTCTATTTAAATCTATCCCATGATTTCTTACATGATATGTAAGAAAAAAAATTTGTGCCTATTATACGCCTAAGCCAAAGCCTAAACCCACTATAAATGCAATTTGAAAGAGATGTGGATAATTCTTATATGTTGCTTCTCCATTTATAGGTTGGAGGTTCCCACGATGCCATTACGATAAGTTTTCTCACTTGTTATTTTGTAGGAAGCATCAACTATCCTTCCTTTGGAGTGGTCTTCACTAATTCTAATCACGATCTATGTACATTTTATTAGTAGCCATATTGGATCTTCATAGAAGTCCACATATTAGTAAGGCATTCTGTTTGGCCTTTTTCTTCTATGTGCCTAAGGAGTGTGCAAAAATGAAACATTATTATATCATTGATTTCTCTTAGTTCCCTAAGTTGAACATGTCTTTCCCCTCTACTGATACACCATCACTATTGTAGTTTGGTGATTTGCCTTGGCATCAGAGGATAAGCCAAAAGTTAGAGTTTTGATCTTGCGACTTTAGGTTTTGAGGCATATTTGGCATTGATCATGGGTTTATACGCATGTTTCCATGGTCAGTTTCAACTAGAGACTATGCTTTTGATATGGTATAGTAGATTAAATTTGATCATCGTGACACCTATTTAAGAAATTGCTAATAATGTTTGGTATCTCCCTTGTTGGAAGAGCCCTTTTTGCATTACTTGTGGACCGAGGACTCAATTTGCATTGTGTGGGATACAATTCAGACATAGTTGCGATCAATTTGTCATTTTAGATTTGTTGTTTGTTTGAGGAGTGTGAATTGGAGATCAATTTGGAGTTCATTGAGGGAATGTTTAGCTCAGCTAACCCTATTTGGTTATACAAAAACTAATATAGTAGCAAGTGATTAGTCTCATTTATCACTTGAAAGTTTTGCGCATTTATTCTTGATAGAAGAAACAAATTCTAAATAGATTTGATAAGGTTGTGAATCTTGTAAGATGTGAGAGCACTATGTATAATAATAGTTTGAAGTTAATGATAGGTCAAGTCAATTAAATAAATGATTTTTTTATTGTTGTTTAGTTTAATTTTTCATTTTTTAAAGATGTCTTATTAGTGTTTATAGAGATATTTTTGTGTCAAATTTGTAAAAGGGTTAAGGTGCATTACTAGTGGAATCTGATATCTTCAATATTATTTAGATTTAGGAGGGGTCAAAATGTATTTTATTAAATGGAGAAAAATAATATATTCACATTAAAGTTTCAAGGTTTAGAGTTCCATGTGATGTATCTATCAAGTTACAATTGATCCTTATTGAAAAGGATCTATGGGATATAGTAAGTGGTGCAACAACAAAGCTAACCGATTCTGATGAAAGTGCAAAGTGGACAGTAATAGATCAAAGAACAATATCTTTGATTGATATTTCACTTTCACATGCATACCTCTACCATATTGACTTATCAAAGACCTCAAAGGAAGTGTGGGAGAATTTGAATGCTTTGTTGGGATCACAAGAAATGAGTGCAAAGACAAGTTTAAAGTAGAAATTTTTCATGCTAAAAATGATGGAAGGTGATAACATTGTTTAATATATCAATAAATTTTTCTCCCTATTGAGTCAACTAGCTGGAATAAATGCTAAAGTATATGATAATGATTCAAAAACTATTTTGTTAAATAACATACCTCCTAGTTATGGAAACATTGTTTTGAAATTAAAAAAAAAGTAGATGCTAGCCTAAAGGAAATAATAAAAACTTTGATTGATGAAGGAACCAATAAAGTTGACTCGGCTGTAGAAGAAATCACAATGTATAGTAAAAATAGGCCTAATCATTCCTCCAAATCTAGTTCTTCTACATCAAAAGGACATCGTTCCTTCAAGAATATAATTATTTGTTAATATTGCGAGAAGAAGGGATGCATTATTATAAATTTCACTCAACATGCCTAGGATCTCATTGATGGAAAGCTAAATACAAATAAGGAATTGGCTACAAATGATGATGACAAATGCCTACCTCAAATGGTTGAAGACCCTCCACACACAAATAGTGAGGAGGAATATGTTCTCTAAATCAAATCAATTGGAGGTTGGAGGCATTAGAGGTTGGAGGAAATTTAGAGACCTCTCATTAATCATTAGTGTTGAGGTCATGAATTGCATTAGTGAAAAAATTATTTGTGCCAAAATGACTAAGCCAAGACCAATTTCTAGGTGGCAGTGAACACCGTCTCAAACCATTTGTGATTAGAGTGGAAAGGATCTATAATGGTGGCTGCATATGTAACAAGGACTTCATTCTCAAGCTTTATAATTGTGGTTGGATGTGTATGTCCCCAATCACATTTCTTGTTTGTTTATGAATGGATGTGTTTTTCCCCATTCACAAGGTAGTGAAGTGATTATAAGTGTTTGTCCCTAGTCACAAGAGTTGGTGATTATGATTGGATGTGTTTGTCCCCAATCATAATTATTGTGAGAAGATGTGTATGCCCCTTTTAAAACTTGATATAAGACCTTGGATAGATGTGTTAGTCTTTATCCTTGGATCCATGGGTAGATGTGTTTGTCCCTATCTTTGGATAAAAGTATACTAAGCACAATGAAGTTAGTTCCACTATTTCTTGACATGAATGATGTGTATATTCCCACTCTTTCTTATATTATTTAGTGAGATACCATGTGTATTTATCGGGTAGTATGATGTACTTTCACCCCATGTTCATACTAAGGAGAGGTGTTGGGAATTAGTGTTCACATAAGATGCATAAAATAAGAGTTTGGTAGGTATGTTATTGATAAGTAGGAGATATTTTTCACAAGTCAAATTATGATATTGCTATCAGGATTCAAATCTATATTTTTTGAGTCACATTCATCGACCCATGTTTCATGAGTAGTGATTCAAAAGAAACCATCTCTCATGAAAATGGATGAAAAAAATAGCACTCTTTGCATCTAGGTTATGCTCACAGAGCCGAAGCACTAAAACTTCTCAAAAGGTCACCCATCCTAGTACTACTCCAACTCAAGTGCTCTTAACCACAAAGATTCTTCCAAGGTTAGGCCCAATTTTCTTGCAACCCCATTTTACAAACCTTTAGCAAGTGTTTTTGATTAAGGTAACAAGAAGTTTTGAAGGGGCCCCGAAACCCTTTAACAAATCTTAGAAAAGATAAGCATGGAATAAACAACAAGACAACAGACTATCCCAAGAAAGGATAGAAACCAAAAGGGACACTTCCCAGATTTACAATAAGCACTATCTCAAAAAGAGAAAAAAATAAAATGGAAAAACCCCCAGCAACACAAGGCAAAAAAAGCCACCAGCAACATGACCAGGACAAAGTCTTCAAGAAGCCCTCGATTCCACCAACTGACCCTACATAGTCTTAATAGAATCTTTTAGATTAGTTATTTCTTGTTCCTGAGCCATGATCTTCCTTCTGGTGTTAGATCTAGTTCTTGTTTCCGGTCCCAGTTGCTGGCTGGAATCAGTTCCTTCATTTTTACCTTTCATTATGTATGTATTGTTTCCTTCCAATACAATGTAGAGAGTCTTCAGATTTTCCATAGTAGCTTTCATGCCAATATTAGACAAAGTTAACGATTTCTTAAGAATAGCTTCATTGTTATTGATCTTGTCATTTACTGGATTTATCACTTTCTCCAAGGCTTTGTTAATTTTTTCCTCCAACATTGTAGTATCATCAAAAACCTTATCAAAAACCTCCTCGCCTCTTTTATTCAAAGAAACATCCTTCCTTAGCTTATCAATGGTATCCTCCAGGTGTTCATTCCTAGTTTCCAGTCGTATGCACCTATTTTTCAGCTCCACAAGGTTGTTTTGGACTCATTTATCTAAATTGTAGCCATACATTGCCTTGTTCTTAGCCATTTGAAGCATTTTCATGCTAATGGCTCTCTTCACATGGGATTCCCTTTCCCTCAAGTCCTCCTCAAGAGAAAATTGATTGATATTCCCTTCAGAGCTAATCTCACAGTCATCATCATTATTATCTATATCCTTCCCAGAGTCAAAGGTTTTTGAATTAGCTAGGGCATCCACATCCATTATCCTAATGTCCTCTTTGTTGGAATCTTCGTCAACAGTATTGGCGGCCTCCTTGCTATCCTCCTTAGCTTCAATATTGAGATCCGCTATATTACAATTTAATTCTTGTATATCTACTCCCTCATCATCATTTTTGTTTTCTTCACCAACATCCAAAGTACCAAGATTACCCTTCTCCCTATTATGACAAATGTCCTCCTTAGCTTCAATGTTGTTACTAGCCCCCTTAGTCTCTTTAAGATTCTCTTGATCAGTCCCAAAATACACTTCAACAATATCAATGATGTTTTGGTAACATCTTCAGGACTCACCATTTCCACCTCTTGGATGGTTTGAGAGCAGGGAATGTTCACATCATCTTTACCCATGACAGAGTCGAAGATAGGCATAAAGTCCTTCCCAGAACTTACCCTATTATCGTCATCCTCTTTCACAATTTCATATTTTTCCATTTTATCCACCACAACCTCCTAACAATCCTGCAAACCAGTAGCCTCAAGGAGAACTATACTATCCTTTTTAATCCCAATATTATCTTTAACATACATCTCAATCTTCTGACCATCCTTCGACCTAGTTGTCTCAATGGCAGTTGTAGAGGAGGAAGGGGCTTTTTTGTTTGAGGTAATTTTCTTCCTCAGGGGAGGACTAGTGGAGTTATTCCTCTTTTTGCAGCTAACCTAAATAGGGATGGGCTCAGGGACATGATCCCTGGCATACTCAACAATAATAAGAATAAGACAAACATGGAGGATAGGAGAGTCCCTCATCCTATGTTCATTAATGCTTTGGTTCAGAGAACTTAACAAAAAGAACAAAAAAGAAACCCTAGTATCATGTCTAAAGTGGTTCACCAAAACAAAGTGATAATTATAGACTCTAGAGAATCAGCCTTCAAGGGTTAAATACTCCATTATTAACCTTATGACAAAGCCCCAGATACTCTTAATGTTCTCCATATTGACATAATCATTCTTACCTTTAATCAAGAGATCTCATTCTTTATCAGTTTCAGGGAAAGCCTTGTACACTTGATTTCCCACTTTCTTCTCTTTTGAATACTGCATGCCCTCAAGAGGAAGGCATGTGATTTTCACGAGAGTTTGTAGAGTGAGGCTGAAATATTTTCGAGCTAGGTTAACAGTTCCTTTATCCCAGCCAGCCAGAAATGCTCTCGAGACCTCCTTATCATACCCATGCAGCCGCTTTAGGTACTGATGCACTTTTCCTTTTTTGAGTTTATTCCAGACTTATTTATCTTATCTCCATTTACACTTAGCAATTTCCTCCCTCTTAAGCTCTCCACCCATAATTGTAATCTCACCCAATTCCTTAGTCTCACAAAAAAAACTCTCCTTAGAATGCAGAATAAGTAAAATACAATTACACAAGAAGCGCTTCAGAAAATGGAGACGGAGCTCTTGGTTTATAACCCATAAAGTGTGCGAAATTGAGGGGACATGACTAGTAATGATAACCTGACACATCACCTTCAGAGCAATCATAATCAAGAATAAATTTTGAAGTGAGTTCATTAACAGATCATTCACTAAATATCGCATCACCTCTGACTTGCTCAAGGACTAGCTTGCGTCATGTTGTGTAATCATTATTGGCATTGCTTATTATTCCTTCTTTTTGCCTAACTCAGTCATAATTAATGCATGAATTGATCTCGTCACTAATTTTTGAAGAGCCATACCATTTGATAATTCTATCACTTCTAGCCCCAAAATTGGCAAGACCATTGGCTACCTAGTTTGTCTCACAAAAATTATGGGAGACATGAAAAGAATCAAAAGTTTGGGAAATAATTTTGATTTTTTCAATGATGTTCTCTATAGTCCAGGAGGGGGGAGTGATTCATTTGATGTTGTTGACAATATTAAGAGAATATCCTTCCAGCCAAACTTTTTTACACCCTAATTATTCCACAAGCATTATTACATTTAGAGAAGCCATCGCCTCAACTCTGCGATTCGACTGCAACCCCAAGGGGGCCGCAATAGCTCCCACATAGTTTCCATTCCAATCTCTAAGAATACCACCACCCCCAGAGACTCCCAGATTACCTTTTGAAGCACCATCAAAGTTATCTTTGATCCAGCCATTGGGAGGAGCAATCCAAACTAAGTTGCTTCTTGGGAGATTGAGCTGGGAATTAGTAAGGGGAAAGTTCCAATTGCTGATATCATCTTTAGATACATAATCCTTGAACATATTCTTACTATTGAGAATAGCACTGATGGAGTTTTCCTCCAACCCTCTGCATATGTTATTCCCAATGACCTCAGGTTTAGCAAATTCCTCCCTAAAAATTATGTTGTTTCTTTCCTTCCAGATACACCAACAAAGGTGAGGAGGGATGAGTTTCCAAAAATCTCTAGCCAGATCATTAGGAAAAGGACAATTCCATTGAGTTACAAACTCCTGCCAAGAGTTAGGAAAAATCCAACACATATTCCATTTTTTTGAAAATAAGATCCCATACCCTACGGGTATAGGTGCAATAAAGCATAAGATGATCACAATATTCAGCATCTGCCATGCAATCTATTAACCAAGAAGAATCCCCTTTTTGACAAATTGTCAATAGTAAGGGGCTTGTTCTGAATAAGTATCCAAAATAAAAAAATTAATTTTGGGTGTTAAGAACTTATACCAAATAGTCAAGCAAAGAGGTTTTTCTTCCCTAGATGAAGATAAAGAGCAAGTTGAAGCAACCAAGTATTCTCCATCAGAAGTAGGGGCCCATATGATTTTATCTTGAAAGTTATCCCTAATGAACCAGGATTGTAATTCATTCATAAGACCAAAGAACCTGCCGTCAATTATTCCAATATCTTTCCATTTGTTAACTTGCCAGTAATTAGAAACTTTGAATCCAATGGTAGCTTTGGCCTGATTAATATCTTCCTTCCACTGTTGTTTAAAGGATAGGGTCTCTTTTTGGATCCAAGAATCCTCCCAGAAATTAATTTTTTTCCCATCACCCAACTTCCATCTTCTCCCCTCAATAATGATGTCTTTTGAGTAACTAATACTATTCCAGATGTAGGAACCATTCATTTTATCTTCATTTTTTATGTAGTCCTTCAAGTTTCTAGAGTTGAAGAGGTACTTGTTTCTAATGATATCATTCCACTACTTTCTGTCCCCATAAATTCTCCAAATTTTCTTAGCCAGAAGGGCCTTGTTGACAAGTTTAATTGGACTCAGCCCTAGCCCCCCTTTTCTCTTTGGCTTGTAAACCTTATCCCAAGCTATCAGGCTTAATCTTTTCTTATCTTCCACTCCATACCATAAAAATCTTTTTTGGATATTCTCAATGTCTAAAGCAAATTAATGAGGAATCTTAAAAAGACTCAACGCATAAATAGGAAGATTTTGCAAATTGGATTTGAGAAGTTGAAGTTTTCCAGAGTTTCTCAGAAGAGTTCCTTTCCAACTAGCTAAATCTATCCATAATAAGGTTCTAGAAGCTTTCAGGGGGCTTAGAGAAAAGGGGAAGACCCAGATAGGAAGAGGGAAGAATCCCAATGCTACAATCGAGGAATTTTTAAATCTTCATCTGTCTTTCTTGAGGAGTATTGATGAAAAACATAAAGCTTTTATTCTAGTTAACAAGTTCACCTGAAGCACAAGTATAACAAGATAGGGCTTTTTAAAGATTTCTAGCTTCCTTAACACTTGCCTCCCCCATTATAAGAGTATTATCAACAAATTTATCATGAGAGAAAATAGAACTGACCGAAGAAGGTTGAAGACCCGAAATACTTCCCTCACTGATAATTTTGTTAATATATCTTCCAAGGCATTATGCTAGAATAGAGAACAAGATCAGAGAAATGGGATCTCCTTTCCTGAGGCCTCTAGAAGGTTTAAAGAACCTGGAAGATCCACCATTAACAATAACAGAGGATGAAATAGTAGAAACTAATTGAGATATGAGTTTTAAAACCCCAAAATCAAAGCCAAAGCGACTAAGAACTTTCTAGAGGAATTGCCAATCCACCCTATCATAAGCTTTAGACATGTCAAGTTTCATGAGGAAACCTTGTTTCTTCGCTGCTTCCAAGGAATGAATATTTTAATGGGCCACAACAATAGAATCCAAAATTTTCCTTCCCAGAATAAAGCCATTCTCCTGGGGGGAAATAATGGAAGGCAAAAGAGCAAGCAGCCTAGTTGTTAAAACTTTAGCAATTATCTTATAAACTACATTACAAAGACTAATCGGTCTAAAGGCTTTAACCATGTTGGCCCCTATCTTTTTGGGAATAAAAAATAGAAACGTAGCATTTAGTTCCCTTAGAAGAAATCTAGTTCCAAAAAATTCTTTGACTGCATCCTGCAAATATTTACCAGTTATGTCCCAAAACTATTGAAAGAAGAAAAGAGGGAAACCATCAGGACCCGAAGATTTTTCCCCTTCAAAGGAAAATATAGTTGCTTTGATTTCCTTATCTAAAGGAATGGCCTTAAGAGATAAATTGGTACTCTAGTCAATCAAATTAGGAATCACTGAAAGGATCTCATTTTGACTTTGCAAATCAAGATTTTCCTCCTTGGATAAAAGAAAAGAGAAAAAAGGAGCATTTCCTTTCTAATATCTTCTTCCTTATTCAAGGTATTTCCATTGGAAACAAGGGAAGAAATCCTATTAATGGGTTTGTGTTTCATAGCTATCATATGAAAAAATCTTTTATTTTTATCCCCAGCTTTAAGCCATAGAGCTCTTGATCTCTGTCTCGAGAAAGATTCCTCTTTAGAGATAATGTTATGAAAATTAGCCACCAGCAAGTTTTCATATTTTTAAGCTCCTTTGAGAGCCCCTCCCTCTGAATTTTCTCCTGGAATACCTTTAGTTCATTTTTTTTTCTATTTTTGGAAAGGAAAATATCTCCAAAGACTTCCTTATTCCAGATTTTAACTTTCCTTTTAACAGTACTCAGTTTTTTGACTATTCTGTACATTGCACCACCATCCTGCTTATAATTCCGCCACTTAGCAATGCAATCTTTCAAGCTTGGATGAGCCATCCACATTTTTTTAGAACAAAAAAGGAATATTCTTTTTCCCATTAAGGAGGTTGGCATTAAAAACTATAGGGAAGTGATCAGAACCAATTCTCAAGGAGGAAGACAAAGAATAAGAAAACTTAGAAATCCAGTCAAAAGATAAAAGAGTTCTATCTAATTTGACCTGAATGAGATTAGCTCCAGTTCTTCTATTCAATCAGGTATAGGATATTCCATCCAGCTCCAATTCCATAAAGGATTGGTCATTGATATAATCCATAAGATCCATTTTGCTGTCAATTTGAGAGGGGACACCGCCCATTTTGTCATCAAAATTTAGGGGAGTTTTCAAATCTCCCATAACCATCCAACTATCCTCTTGATAATTTCTTTTGATTTCTTAAAGTCTTTTCCAAAATTTCAATCTACCATTTTTAGTATTGGGAGCATATATATTCATCAAATTCCACGAAAAATAATCTTTAAGATGTTTAACTTTGACAAGGATGATATTTTTTTCAACAAGTAAAACCATGTAGTTGATAGATATATTATTCCAAAATATGACAACTCCTCTAGAAGCTCTGTCAGAGTCACTTCCTATACTATTACCATTCTTAAAAGGGTGAAGTTTTTCCGCTTTAATAATAGACATCTTAGTTTCTTGAATTAGCAAAATATTAGGTTTGTTGTCTCTCACCAGATTTCTCAACACATCTTGCTTATGGGGACTATTCAGTCCTCTAATATTCCAAGAAAGAAGCTCCATTTAAAGGATTGGAGAGAAAATATCTGGGATAGTAGATTGTTTACCGTCTGCTATATTCTTTTTTGCTTCTTGTTCCCTGGTAATTTTGTGAGTAGATCTACCTCTTATGTCCCCTAATGGTAAGCCAACATCAGCTTTCTGCTGCCTTCTAGTTTGAACTCCTCCTAGGGGGGTGCTTTCTTGTTTCTTTCCTGATTCTATGGTCCTTTGACTCCCCTCGCCTTTTTTTATATGTTTTTTGAGCTTCTTTTTGTCAATGGCCTCTGACCAGGGTGTCTCATGGTGGTCCATTAAAGGATGGTCATTAGCCAAGTGCTCCATTTGGCTATCTTCCTCACTTGCTTCAGACCAACTCCTATTGCTGCTGGTAGGTGCAGGGGAATTTTCAAGCCCATGGGATGGAGATAAAGCATAAATTTTTTTGCCTATATTGGTTCCTCCCGAATCCATTGGGTAAGGGGTATTTCCATTTTTATCTTTTTCTTCTTCATTGGGACTTGGAGAGTCCAACTGAACTATCTCCTCAGCTTTCTCCTCAGCTATTTCTGACTGTATAAATACTTCAACATCTTTCAAGTTCTCAGCTGTAACTAAATGATCAATTTATTCTTTATTTTTCAAGGCTTGTTCCTTTTCATTACCTCCTTCTTTTAGTGAGTCAACCTTCTTCTCTTCCTCATTAGGAATATTAGGTTTAGTATGGGTCTCTACTACTCCATTCTTTTCTCTCCATTCAATTCTTACCTCTTTCTTTTTGCCTTGGTGCCCTTTCTCCTTTGGTTTCATCAGGCATTGTTTTTCCCAATGCCCATCTTTTTTTCATGTGAAGCAGGCAAAGGGAAGAGATTCATAATCCACCATTTGAATATATTTCCCAAGTTTTGAATTAATAGAATGACTTCCGACAAATCTGCGTAGACTAGTAATTAACACATATTCTTGCGTAGATTAATAGTAATGAATTAATAGTAATTGACACAGATTCTTGTGTAGATTAGTTGTTTGTTGTGTAGGTTAATATGTTAGTAGTACATATGTGTTGAGTTGTTAAAACAACTCAAAAATATTTAGGGAGTTGTTTTAGGAGTTTCCTATAACGTAGGAGATTAAACTCCTATATAAGTGTAATATGTATTGAATGCAAATAATAATAATATTCACCTTCTATTTGACTCTGTCCCATAATTTCTTACATTTAAATCATCTAAATTAATTTATATATCTTAGAACATCAATTATATATATATATATATATATATATATATATATATATATATATATATATATATATATATATATATATATATATATATATATATATATATATATATATATTAAAGAGGGGTAAATACTTTTATCTAGTGCTATGAATGAATGAGGTTGAGGGACATCGTCCCCAATATAACCATTCAACAATTACATCTCAATAGAGATTGAACCTCTATGGAAAGAGCAACACAACATAACCATCACACCATATCAATACCAACATATATAAACAAAAATTAGAAAAATATAAGATAATAGAATTTTTTCATAATTTTTTAAAATTTGAGTTAAATTATTAAAGTTATAAAATTCTTCAAATATCATTTGAAAATAATAATTAAAAAAACTAGCAATTAATTCAACCACTTTTAATTTCTTAAACAAATTATAATTAGTCGATAGGCTATTATTGGTTGGAAAATATCGATTTTGCGTGATGTTGGATGTCGACAATTTTTTCATCATCGAAACTGCATTTTTTAAACCTTTCCTTGCCCATGATGTTTTCCCTCAGGGCATGGACGGTTGCTTATTAGTGTAACTCATGATGATTCACATGCCCAATGTGCAATTGAAAACAATAAAATGTGGAGTTAGTGAAGCCGAAGCCTTTGGTCAAAAGAAACCATGGATATTAACGATCTGCCCAAGGTTCTTATGATGATTTGGTTTCTTCAGTGGGAAGCTCTGGTGCATCCCAAGCACAAGTAAGTCGTTCATGGTGAAAAGCACTATACTCGGGATTAGACTTACCAAAGATGTAGGCACCTCACAACATTGGCCCCTGAAACACGACAAATATTTTGTCTTGCCCTATTTTGTTTATTATTTAGACTTTAATATGTCTTCGTGCTTTGTCAAGGGCTTAAAAAACTAGTGCTACACTCATAGACCATGGTTTTCAAGGAACCTAAAGAGATTAAGGGGAAGACTTTCCACATTAATGAGGTGAAAATTTGACATTTTGGTTGCTTTCCTCCAAGATTTATAGCTTTTAAGAATCTATTCAAATTTTCAAAGTTTTCTACTTAATTTAAGGTTAGGAGGAGACAGGACAATAATCCTCTTTGGATTTGAGTAAATTTTCTTTTTCTTGTTTTTTTCAAAAGATAGCTTTCAGGCACTTTTCCTACATACCAAATAAATTGGTTCTTGGTAATTATTTGCCAAATCAACGTATGATGATTTGAGATTACTTTTGCATGATAATTTTTTAATTGGTGACTCTAAGTTTCCATCATTTGGATTGATTCCAATAATAATTATATACATCATATGGATTCTCAAGCATTCTATAACTTGCCACTTTTTCTACTTTCGAGTTCAAAACATTTTATGAAGCTAACAAAAATGGTTTCACTCTCCATTTAATTTGCATTTGAAATATAACAAAAAAATTCAAGAGAAACATAGATTTGAACCACTATAATTAAAAATCATTAAACAATAAAGATCCTTACATTGACCATGCCATCATTTGATGCTCCCATATAAAACCCATATTCAATATTTCACAGAAAAAATAATAGAGCCTGAAAAATAAAACATTGTAACAATCTCTTGTTTCCTTTTTATCTCTGAAGAGAAAAACATCCAAAATTCTAGAAGTCCAATTCTTTTAAGCTCTTGTTTAGAAATCTTGAGGAACACGAAAGTGTTCATGGTGGTCAATATAAATGCCTCCATAAAAGAGGCCTACTCGCCTGTTGTCGATAAGAGGGCTCACCCAGTAAACCCAATTATTTGTAAAATCACCTCTCACAACCATAGGGCCAACTAAGCATGCTAGATTCATAGAGCCACCGAAAAATGGCCCCACTAATAACATGTTCACGCCCATAATAAGCCCAAGTTCAATTGAAGCCACGATTTTGATACTATTAGTTGGGATAGCTAGGACACATGGTTCTCCATTTGGAATAATTAGTAAATAATTATTTTGTTGTTGGGAATGGGGAAAATTATTTATTTAATTAATTGATTTCCTTAGAGACGCCTAGTAACCAATTTTTTATAGGTTTTTAAGGTGTTATTTATCTCAACCGTTGATTGAAATTAAATCAAAATTGTTGGTTTTCCAACGACACTAGTACAAAAGGGGGTCATTGCGCACTTGGAGAACGCACACTTGAGAAGCATTTGTAGTGTTAGAAAATTAATTTGCAGTGTTAGAAAATAATATTGCGGTGATATCAAGGGCACAATGATAGCATTGGGGACAACAACAATGGAATCTCAACATGAGAAATTGGGAGATTGTTGGAGCTCTTCCAATAAGAGGCAAGCAGTTTGTGTATCTCTTAATTTGTTGAAGTTTAATATAATTCCTCATATGCAATACTAGTTTTCCCTTCAGGGTTTTTCCAAGGACATTTTAACCAAAAATATCATGTTCCATGTGTTGCATATTAGTCATATGTGATTTTATTTCTTAAGTTACAGTTGTGTTATTTTTCAATATTTGCTAGTCAAATAATCTATATAAGATAGGAGATTCATAATCGGTAGTTGCAATAGAATTTTCACATGGTATCAAAGCTAAGTCGAGGGTAGAAAAGGTTTACCCTAGGAAAAGGAAATAAAATCAAGGGTTTATAAAACCTAGTTCGACCTCTTTAGAGTTATTATTTCTTTTATCCTTTAAGATGACCTCAGGTGGTTTAAGAGATCAAGGCAGATTGGATGGAGCCTCAAATTTTGGTGTCTGGAAAGCTAGATTTTCTTTATTGTTGGAAGAGAATGGTATAAAGGAATATGTCACAAGTTTCATATTTGTACCTATAGATCCAACACAACCCTTAGCATACAAGAAGGAAGATGCCAAGGTGAGGAGGCTAATCCTTGACGGTGTCAAGGATCGTATACTTCCGCTTATCATTGAGTTAGATACAACGAAGAATATGTGGGATGCTATTCTAAATCTTTACTAGAATGCTACCACTAACCGGAAGTTGATTCTCTAGGAAAAGTTGAGGAATACCCAAGATGAACAAGGGATAATATGTTACAAGTTACCTCACCACGATTAGACTTGTCAAGGATGAGTTAGCAGTTGTTAAAGATAAACCAAATGACGACGAGCTAGTTAGAATAGCCCTAAATCAGTTTACTAAGAAGTGGGGTGTCTTTGTTCAAGTTATTAATGGATGAGATACCTTACCAAGTTTGGATCGAATATGGAGTGATTTAACTCAAGAAGATCTTAGACTAGGTCTTGTTAGTGGGACCAACAATAAGAGTAAAAAAAGTGAGGTGGAACAAGAAAATGTTGCTCTAGTGGGAAAAGGGAAAGTGAAGAAGGGGTCTAGAAAAGGATCCAATTCACAAAGTGACAACAAGAAGAAGGGATTGTCTAAGATCAAGTGCTATGGCTATCACAAGTTTGGCCACTATGTCAGTGATTTCCCACGAAGGAAGAAGAATGACAAGAGAGACAAGAAGAAGGTGGCAACTTCAACAAGTGAAGATGAACTCTCTAGTAAAATGGAGGATTATTTTGAACTGATAGCTTGTATGGTTAGGTCAACCTCAAAAAGTGTTTGGTATATAGATAGTGGGGTGTCATTTCATATGACATGAGTTAGAGAGTACTTCTCTAGTTATAAGGAGGAGGAAACTAGAATCCATATTTCTATGGGGAACATGTCCAAACTCAACTCAATTGGGAAAGAGAGTGTTCAGTTTCATAGGGAGAATGAAAATTTGATTCCCCTTCATGATGTGTTTCATGTGCTAGGATTGGGTATGAATCTGATTTCTATATATTTCCTTCAAGATAAAGGGTACAATGTACCCTTTATAAGGGCACATGTGTTGATCAAGTATAAGGATTGGAAATTACCCATAACTATTGGAGTTAGGAGCATTCACCTTTATAGGTTGCAGTTTGATACACCTAAGGCACTAATGAGTAGAAGTGATATGAGAGATCAAGGAGAGATATGGCATAGGAGGATGGGCCATATACATCATGGAGAACTTAACTTGCTTCATGAGACAGTGGCAAGTGTTCCAAAGGTGAGCACAGAGCATGATGATGTATGCAAGGGATGTGTGTTGGGGAAGTTTGTGAAAGAAAGTTTTCCAAGGAGTGAAACTAAATATGAGGGTGTTCTTGATCTAGTACATTTAGATATATGTGGACCAATTTCAATGAAGTCTCTTAGAGGATATGGGTACTATATTAATTTTATTGATGATTTCTCTAGGAAGACCTAGATATACTTCTTTAAGACCAAGGATAAGGTCTTCAGTTGCTTCCAAGAGTTCAAGGCTCTTGTGGAGAACTTGAAAAGCATGAAGATAAAGGTTCTTCGGTCAAAAAATTAAGGTGAGTACAAAGGGAACAATTTCCAAGAGTTTTGTACTAGGGAAGGAATCAGGAGAGAGTGGACTGTTCCTTATAACCTACAATAGAATGGGGTTATTGAGAGAAAGAATCATTATATATCAGAGGCAATAAGGGATATGCTACATGACTAGGACATAACCCACTACTTATGGGCATAGACATTTAGTACGAAAGTATACATATAGAATAGGGTTTCGCATAAAGTACTAGGGACGATGACACCAAAGGAAGCTTACACAAGGAAGAAGCCAAATGTCAGCCACTTCAAGATATTTGGAAGTTTGACATATTGTCACATTCCAAGGTATACACATACCAAGTTAGATCATACTATAGAGAGGGGGTATTTTGTTGGGTACAATGAGACCTCAAAGGCATATCAAATATTTAATATTCCAGGGACTAGAAGGATTAAAGTCAAACGTGATGTCAAATTCATGGAGGACAAAGCATTTAAAAGGTTTAGAGATTTTCCAATATATGATCAGAATGAGAAGCAAACAAAAGCTCCAAGGATCACTCAATAGAATCAAGAGTAGCAAAGCTCGACTACTAGATCAAGTGTTGAGATTTCACAAAATATGGAGCAATAGGTGCAACAAATCCAAGAGATACATCAAGAAGACATGGAGTTTGATATTTCATCCTCTACAGTTGGCAGTAGGAACTGTGAGGTTCAACAAACACATAGGAATACTCAGGAGTTTGTGGGAGCTCCTAGGATGAGTACTAGACAGTAGAGGCAACCAACCAAGTTTAATGACTATGTGACATTAGTTAGTCAGTTGGTAGATAGTGAGCTTCCATCTATTAGGATGCCATACCTCAATAATGTAGAACGATGTGTGGGAGGTTATGCCTAGACCAATAGATAGGGTTGTGGTTGGATCACACTGGATCAATAAGATTAAGCATGACGTAGATGTTAGCATCAAGAAATACATGACAAGGTTCATGGAAAAGGGTTTCTCTCACAAGGAGGGAATAGACTTGAAGGTTACATTTTCTCTAGTGGCCAGATATACTTCTATACAAGTTGTGATCTCATTTGCAGCATAGATGGGATGATAGATCCATCAAATGAATGTCAAGACAACATTCCTTAATGACGAGTTGAAAGAGGAGGTATACATAGAACAACCATAAGGATTTTTAGCACATAGAAATGAGAGCCATGTGTGAAGATTAACGAGAGCTTTGTATGGGCTCAAGCAAGCTCCCAGAGCATGGTATGAGTACATTGATACATACTTGTAGGGAATGGGCTCCGTAAAGAGTGAGGTGGATGCTAACCTCTATTACTTGGTGGTTGGAGGTGAAGTTCTCATTCTTGTATTGTATGTGGATGACTTGTTTTTAACAAATTCACTAGCGATCATAAAGGAGTGCAAGAGGGACCTTGCAATAGATTTCAAGATGAAGGATTTGGGACTTAAGCACTACTTTCTAGGTATGAAGGTGTGGTAGACAGATGGAGATATTTTCCTTGGACAAGGGAAATATTGCATCAAAATCTTGAAGAGGTTCAGGATGGAGGATTGAAAATCCATGTCTACACCTATGATCATAAATTGGAAGAAGGCAGACACATCTAATGAGAAGGATGTATATCCCACCTTATACAGACAATTGATTGGTTCTCTCATGTATTTGGTCAATACCAGGCCTGATATAGCTTTTGCAGTAAACTCTCTTAGTCAGTTCATGGTTTAGCCAAAGAGAGTGCATTGGACGAAGGAAAAGAATGTGTTGTGTTATTTGCATGGTACAAGTGAGCATGGGATTAGATATGGTCAAGGTGAAGGAATCAAGTTGATAAGCTATACTAACACAGATTGGGCAGGAAGTACAACAGATGAGAAACACACTTCAGGGTATTATTTCAGTTTGGGATCAGGAGTTATCTTTTGGTTTATCAGGAAGCAGAAGTTTGTGGCTCTGAGTTCTACAGAAGAAGAATACATAGCAGCTAGCATGGCGATGTGTGAAGCTATATGGATTTGGAAGTTGTTAGTAGCCTTGTTTGGTCAGAGGGTTGAGAGTACAATGATACACTGCAAAAATTAGAGTTGCATTAGGTTATCCGAGAATCCATTATTTCATGATAGGTCTAAGCATATAGACATCAGGTATCACTTCATTAGGGATTGTGTACAATGGGGGATTGTTCAACTACAATACATACCTAGAGAACAAGAGGTAGAAGACATTATGACAAATGCATTGGGGAAGGTGAAACTCATCTTCTTAAGAGATAAGTTGGGTTTCATGCATAACAAATTCCTTGCTAAGAGGGAGTGTTAGTCAGAGTAGCTAGGATAATTAATTCTCCATTTGGAATAATTAGTAAATAATTGTTTTGTTTTTGGAAATGGGGACAATCATTTATTTAATTAATTGATTTCCTTAGAGACACATGGTAACCAATTTGTTATAGGTTGTTAAGGTGTTATTTATCTCAATTGTTGATTGAAATTAAATCTCAGCCATTGGTTTTCTAACGAGAGTAGTATAAAAGGGGGTCATTGGGCATTTGGAGAACATACACTTGAGAAACATTTTCAATTTTAGAAAATGAATTTGTAGTGTTAGAAAATAGTATTGTGGTGATAGCAAGGGCGCGGTGATAGTGTTGGGGAACACAACAATGGAATTTCAGCAAGAGAAATTGGGAGATTGTTAGAGCTCTGCCAATAAGAGGCAAGCAATTTATGTATCTCTTAATTTGATGAAGTTTAATATAATTCCTCATATGCAGTACTGGTTTTCCCTTTGGGGATTTTCCAGGGATAGTTTATACAAAAATGTTGTGTTCCTTGTGTTGCATAGTGTTCATAGGTGAAGTTGTAGTTGTGTTGTTTTTCAATATTTTCCAGTCAAATAATCTATATAAGATAGGAGATTAATAATCAGTAGCTGCAATATAATTTTAATTATACTTCCCTTCTTTGGGTCTGAAACAGTTGCGTACACTATGTAAACTAGTGCAAATGTGATTACAACCTCCATCACTACTCCTTCAATGGTGGTCATGTTGGCACCCACACTGTGTGTAGGGATAAACATCAGTGAAAAATATATTATAAAATTAAAATCATGAAAATTTCATAGTTCAATAGTTCCATTGACTCTTAAATTGAATTTTTATTTTAGTTAATTGATTATTAAATTGATTTTATAAAAGATTTGATGGAATATCTTTTTCATCAATTGTTTTGATTAAATTGTATGATCTATTATAATGGCCAACAAAAATAAAAAGTAAGTTATCTTTTCATTTTATTTTATCTAAACGATGAATCATAAAATTTTATGGGAAATTTTCATAATAAAAACCAACCCATCAAATTAGAATATATTAAATAATAAAGACAAATAAAAAATTTATTAATTTTAGAAATGTATAGGTAAATTATTCAAGGATAACAACATTATTTTTATCAACTTCTTATTACTACAAAATGTGCATTAGTAAAAAAATGATGGCTCCGTGAAATGCGAGCATCGAATTCTCAATGTTAGAAAGGCAAAAAATTATTTATGAAAGAATTAAATATGCTAGGGGATTGGCAATGCAGTTTGGGGGAACATGGCTCCCCTTCCTCATCTAGACTCATATTTGGATAGGAATATGGTTAAGTCCAGAAGGACTTTAAGGGAAGAGCATAAGGGCTTAAGAGGATTCAGGAATAGGGTTTCATATCTTAGGGACTTTAGAAATCATCCCAAATCTTCTTCTCATAGATCTAATGGTTATATGTTTCCACCAAATCAAAACAATTTTCTACATTTACAAAACTTGGAGGAATGTTCTCTAAACCCAGTTCTTAGAAACTATAATTATCATAAGGGAAAACTCTTATTTCTGCACTCATAGATAAAGGAAAATGACCGATGTCCTTCCAAACCTCGGAGGCAGAAAAATCAAGAGGCAATTGATGAACACAAGAATCCTTGGGTTCCAAATCAAGGCACAATTGAGCAAAAAGAATCCAACCCTTTAGAGAATGAAAAGATTGTATTGGAAATCAAAGATGGGATTATAGAACAATCACAAAAGTTATGTAAGAGATTTGGGGTCTTTGCAAGATGGATATTATTAGGGATCCCAGTGGAGTAGATGGAAGAATTCTTGCTTGAATCCTTCAGGGGATGGGTAGGTATTTCTATCCTTTCTGAAAATTTTCTATATATAGATTGTAGCAAGGAAGAACTTAAAAATAGATTTTTATCAGGCAAGTATCCCCGACACAAAGGGCATGATTTTAATTTTCTGGAATGGCAACCAAATTTTAATCTGTTTAATTTGACTGATTTCAAAATAGATAGATCTATTTTATTTCCTAATCTCCCCATGGAACTAATTAACAAAGATATTTTAAGGAAAATTGTTAATGAGCTGGGGGACTTTGTAGGAATGGAGGAGGACTGTTTGTCTCAATCCAATAGTGTTATTATAGTAAGGATGAATATTAATATTAAATCATCGAAACCTATTATTATTAATAGTAAAGAAGCCTCCTTTGAGATTATCCTAGTCTTCTATAAAGGTTTAGTCAATATAGTTGAGGAAGAGCTAGATGATAGAGAGCATCAAATCTACAACCCTTCTCAGATTCGGGAGGAGGATATAAGATATAATGATAGACTGGGCGGTTATATAGTAGAAGATACATCACCTGATACTTTGGAAGAAGTTGAGGAAGGAGAAATAGTGGAGGATGAAAGGAAAAACTATAAGGAATATTTCAACAAGGCCCCCTCTCTTAACACAACCACTTTGGTAGGGAAGGAATTGAAAGACAATGAGTGTAGGGATGGTGAAAAAAAATACATGGATTCCCATACTGATAATGGTGTATTTGGGGTGTCTTTAGGTGATAGGGGTGATCTTCAGGAGGATACAAGTGTCAATGAGTCTAAGGAATATTTAGAAGATATTTTGGATCAAGTAGAAACTATAAGAAGGATTATGAATCAAGATCTGGGAAACATAGAGAGCGGAAGAGTTGAATCAGCTTGGGCTCTGGAATCAGCTTCAAAAAAAGATGGAATGATGGAAGAAACACTTAGGGATGAGGAGGTGTTTGAGGAGATTGAAGATATAGCCACCTGAGAAATAGAGATATTGGAGCTAGAGGATCTAAATGATTATTTGGGTTTAGATCTCATCATGGAGGGAGGATAATATTCGAGAAAGAGCCAGAATTTGTTGAGTAGGATTGTAGATGGATTAAATAAGGAGGATTTTGAGGAAGCCAAGGAGAGGATTATAGATCATGAAGGGGAGGCGATTATGGACAAGGAAGATGGAGCTATAAGATTAGGACTTTCTTTGAGTGGTAAAGGAAAAGTACAAGAGGATTGTGCTAAGGAACTCAACAAAATGGGTAGAAAGACTCTAAGAGAATTAAGATAGAAGGATGCATTGGCGGAAGGCCGGGCTACGATCACAACACTTTATGCAGGGAAGGGGAAGTTCCTTCCTACACAACCATGAAATTAATTATGTGGAATGTTAGGGGCATGAACACCCCTAACAAAAAACACATATTGAAGAGAAGCTTCAGGACTTTTGAACCAAATTTTTTGATGCTACAAGAAACAAAGTTAGGGTAGGATGAGCTGATTAGTTTTGGTAGGAAACTAGAGATATGGAAAATTTCAAGAGAACTAGCAATTGGGGCTTCAATAGGGGTTGGAATAATATGAAATCCTAGAACAATATCCTTTGAGAAAATTAGATGGAATAGGTTCTATATTGGTGGAAGGGTTAAATGTGCCAATAGTTTTGTTACCTTCTTTTAATTAATGTGTATCGACCTATTCTCCTTCAAGAAAAGATAATGGTATGAGGAGAAATAGAGGACTTCTTTAACATCTTTCCTAATTAGTCCTCTTTGTTAGGAGGGTATTTTAACACAATTCTTAACTATGAAGAGAAGTTAGGGGAGAAAATCAAACAATGGCATACTTTAAAGAATGGGTCAACATGAATGAACTGATGGATATAAGGATAGAGAATGACGTATTTACATGGACTAATAGAAGGCTAGGCTTTAGTAACATTACAAAAAAATTAGATAGATTCTTCTTTAAGGGGAATAATTGAATTTAATTCCAGTTTAGAATCATCTATTCTCCCTACCTTAGGATCTGGTCACTTTCCTATGACTCTTTCCATTAAGGAAAATAAAAAACCTAACAAATGCTTGTTTAAATTTGAAAAAATATGGTTTAGAGAAGAAAAATTTGTAGAAATGGTAGAACAATGGTGTAAGGAAGAACAATTTGAAGGCTCAGAGGCCTTTGTCTTTATGGCCAAACTTAAAGAAAATGGAATAAAGTTTAGTTTGGTAATATATTTGAATCTAAAGAAGAATCCTCAAAAAAGGATATAGAAGAGTTAAACGACAAATTTTTCAAGGAAGGTATGAATCAAGATAGATTTTTGTGAGAGAAAGAGATAGTCAAGAACTATGAAGAGGTCCTAGTGAAAGAAGAGATTTGTTGGCGTCAGAAGTCAACGGAGACATGGCTGGCTGAAGGAGACAAGAATACTAAGTTCTTTCTTAACAGTACAAATATTAGAAGAATATGAATAGAATTTTAGAAATCAGGAAACCTGATGGAGAGATCTTAGAAGATCCATAGGGGATTTCACAAGAGGCGATGAATTACTTTGAGGGTTTAGTTAATAATAGAGATGGCTCTAACTAGTGATCATAGGAATATATCTTACAAAATATTCCTACTTTGATTAACATAGATCATAACAAGAGGTTGAATGCTAAATTTTCAAAAGATGAAATAGAACTGTCCTTAAAGAAACTCCACCCTGCTAAGGCACTTGAGCCAGATGGCTTCCATGCCCTCTTTTGTAAAAAATGTTGGTCTTTCTTGGGGGATGAGGTTATTGCTATTTTGGGAAGCATTATAGATTCAAGAAATTTTTGAAGGATATGAATAGTACCTTCTTTGCACTTATACAAAAGAAAGAAAAAATAACCAATATGGATGACTTTAGACCAATATCTTTGTGTAACACCATATACAAAATCCTAACCAAAACCTTGGCTAATAGAATCAAGCCAGAACTAGTACCAAAAATTATTATGGATGAACAAAAAGGGTTAGTTCTGAGAATATCTATCTTGGATGGGGTCATGATCATAAGCCAGGAATATATCCACCCTGTCCAATGCAATAGAGAACCCAACATGCTTATAAGATTAGACATTAAAAAGGCCTATGATAGGGTGGACTGGAAATTTCTATGTAGGTATATGGAAGCTTTTGGCTTCTCAAAATAGTGGATAAATTTAGTATTTGAATGTTTCTCGACACCCAAGATCTCAATATTGATAAATGGTAACCTAGAAGGTTTTTTTGAGATTTATAGAGGGATATGCCAAGGGGGCCCTCATTCCCCTTTCCTATTCATTATTATAGAAGAATCTCGAGGTAGATCATTGTCAAAGGTAAGAGAACATGGGGATTTGAAAGGAATTAAGATTACTAGCGAATTGGAACCAACTACTCATCAACAATTTGTGGATGATTTGATGTTATATGCAAAGGAAGATATGGAAGAAGATAAGAGCATTACGAGTATACTAGATTTCTATTCAGAGGTATCAAAATAGATAATTAACAAGGAAAAATCAAAGATCTTAATACAGACAACAATGTTGAGAATGAAATTGTTCAAATCTTGGATTTCAAGAAGGGAGCACTTCCTAGTAAATATCTGGGTCTACCCTTGGATAAAGGCAAGAGATCATCTAATTTGTGGGAGAATGTATTGAGAAAGTTAGATAGAAGGGTTGAATCATAGAGAGAGAAGTGGCTCTCCACATCAGGGAGAGTTACTATGTTGAAATTGATCCTCTATGCACTACCTATCTACCAAATGAATTGCTTCAACATGGCAGCATAAGTTAGGCAGAGACTAATCCAAAAAATATAGAAATTTCTTTTGGGAGGGATCTGTAGAGAAAAATAGGATGGTCATAATAGTTTGGAATGTTATCTGTAGATCTAGGGAGGATGGCGGTGTTAATCTAAAAAGTACCAAAGACCAAAATTGGGTCTTAGGGGCAAAGATAGTTTGGAAAATCCTAAAATATCCAGAGCTGAAATGGGTTAAGATCATTAGATACAAGTATCTTGATGGAACTGACAACCTAAGTATTCTTTGTCATGGGTCCTCTCCAAATAGATCTAGAGTGTGGAACTTAAATAAGAAATGTAGAGATGTCATTAAAGATGGGATATCCTAGAATATAGGGGATGGTGGATCTGCAATCTTTTGGGATGAATCTTAGGGGGGGGGATACCTAGCCCTTAACAACCTACTAGAAGACCAAGATGCAATGACAATATTCAAAAACCAAAAAGGGATCTATCTGAAAGATTATTTGAATATCCCTAGTGGTAATTTGACCTTAGGTTGGAAATGGTCATGGGGAGGAATTTGGACATTCCTATAGTTTTTAGGAACAAATTACATCAGATCTTGGAAGAAAGATCTATAACTCCCGATCTCCAGGAGGATAAAGTTGTGTGTACTTTGGCTAAGAATGGGGACTACAATACTAAAGATGGATATAGGTTTCTTTATGATAAGTGTGTGATTAGTAAATCAATCCTCTCTATAGAATTATGCTGGGATAAAGAATGCCTACCAAAAGTTGGGATGTTTGCTTGGGTGACCTTACAATATAGACTTGTAATGATTGAATGGTTTAAGAAATTGGGCTATCATGGTTTGTCAAGGTGTGTTCTATGCAAGAAAGAGGAGGAGAGTGTAGATCACATTATTTTGAATTGTGAATACACAAATAAATGTTGGTTATGGCTATTGAATAAATTGAATTAGAAATAATCCCTCCCAAACAGACTTGTCAAACTTTTTCAAGGTTGTCCTAGAAATAGGAAGCAAGATTTGTACAACAACTTATGGATCGTCACCCCCTTGTTACTTATATGGGAAGTGAGAGAAATCAAAGAATCTTCAAAGATGCAGCGATAGGGGTAGACCATTTGATTAAAAAACTTGAAGCAACTATAGTAGAGGTGGTTAATAGTAGAAATATCAGGGTAAAGCAGGATAAGGTTTTTACGACATGGGATGATAGAACTAGGAATAAATGGAAAGGCCTTAGAATTACACCCTTTATTGGGACATCGAAAATAAATTTTGACCAATTAAGAAAGGAATGTAATTGAAATGGTTGCGGCCACAATTTAAATGTGGATAGAGACAAGGCGACCATTAGGGATTTGTGTTATAGTTTATTTGTGGAATTCCTCTTGGAGGAATTAGAATTTATTTTGAAAAATATAGATAGTAATTTATGTATTCCAAAATGGAGCAAATATCAAGTTAGGGAAAGTCCATTTAGAGCCTATCCCATCCCGATGATCAAGAATGAGGTGAAATTTGCAAAGAGACTACCCACCATCAAAAGAAAATGGCTTTTCCTTTTGAGTATTATGCATGTTCAGGTCCGCAAGGAGTGGAAGGGGTTGGAATGGTTTATGGAAGAAGACAGAGTGGACCAAAATGACAATGAAGAAAACAAAGGAAATGGAAAGATGGAGAAGTCAGACACCCTAGGCAAGGAAGTTGTATAACCAGAATAGGAGCATAGGCCTTTTTTGATAAAATGTTGTTGGTAGTCCAGGCTAATATATAGACTCCTTTTCAATATTTCTTAGTCTAAGACTTAAGCCCTTTTTGGCTAAATAATCATTATTGTTAGAATAATTTTAGAATAACTAAAGGGGGGGGGGGGTGAATCAATTATCCTGAGGTCCAGGTGTACCAATTCAACTTTCTAGCTCTTCAACAAACTTAGATCTAATCAGTTTTCAACTTGATTTCTATAGCATATATCAATAAGATAAAATTTGCAGTCCAGTGTCCAAAAGTAATTAACTTGCAGAATATAAAAATTTCAACATCATTCACATCAAATAAAATTCACACAAGTATAACACCAGGATTTATAGTGGAAACTCAATTTGGGAAAAACCACTTGTAACATGCTACTGATTTTCACTCTTCTGAAGTGAGCTCTGTAAGAAGCCAACCTGGTTAAAGGTTTACAATACACACTATTAGGTGTGACCCGATTAAAGGATTTAATCACCCTGTTAAGAGTGGCTTGGTTAGAGGGCTTAAGAACATTCCATCAGAATGTCACCTTGATAAAAGGGTTTATACAATGACTATTCGGTTAACCTTGATTAAAGAATTTAGACTGATACAATGATTAGAACATAACAATAGGTTTTGATCTGAAAATATACAATTCACTTTGAAAATACAGATCCACTTCACACATATGCTGATTTACTGACTGACCTTCATTTCCATCTCCATCTCTGATCTTCTTGGAATTCCCTTCAAGAAATCACCACAACTCTGTTCAGCTCTTCACAACTTGACCTTCATTTTTTTCTTAGATTCATCAGTAAATAACATCAACCTCTTCTTCTCATCATGTTGTAACCTCTCTATTAGGTCATCCTTATACCTCCTTGATCAGGTAGGTTAATCTTTTACCAATTAATCTCTTTCATAGATCTTAGGTTTAGGTCAGATTCATCGAATCCTTCCATCATTATGTTCTCCTTATTTTTCCTTCTAGATACATCTCCAAAATTCTCTTTGAATTCATAAGAAAATAGTTTACCATGCATTATATGATCCATACCATTCATTAATAGTGTCAACACATTTTACATATCCCAAGAATTCAACTATGTCAGATGGGATTCTCAATTCTTTCTCAAAATGTAAATTATTGACAGTCGATCAATACTGTGTTCGTCTCCTTAGTCATTACTGGATATCTCGGTCATCGCTAAAAATTTCCTGTTTGACAAACACTATCTTTTCTCGGTAATTATCTATCACTCGACAATTACTGATGTTTAGTCAACACTAGATTTGCTCGACATATACTGCGCTTGGTCAACACTGACATCACTTAGCTTAAACTAGGTTTCTTGACTTTTTCTCAGTTAAGCCTATGTTTCCAATCTTTCTTCTTCACTTGGTGTTAAAGATAAACAACAAATTGCCTTGCCAATGTGCCAACTAATCAAGTACCCATTGAAGTATCACATAAATAAACCTTTCCTTAGGTCCTCTTGTTATCTCCTCTTTTCAAATCCTCTTCATCAATAAAAAGATATGGTACTCTCCTAGATAGCAACTGTCTTACCAGTTAAGGTTTGACATTGATGACAATATAAAAAATATTTCAATTGTAGTTTCCAACAATCTCCCTCTTTGGCATTGATGACAACACCACATGAACATCACATGATTCACCATACAATCCAAAATATCTATGTAAAAGATCTTCATTAATATCCTTAGCTTCATTCTGATTCACATCCAACACATCCAAGTACCAGCTCCCTCTTGGATAAATTTAGCTTTGTCTGTTCACCGAATTCTCCCTCTTTGCTATATTTCTCTGGTTCATTGAATCTCTTCCTCTTTGACAATAATGCCAAAGAAAATTGTATATGTCACTTGCATCTTTACCATGTCGATGACTTCATGTCAGTTATTTATGTTGTATACTCCCTCTGTCATCTTGCTTATGACCGCTTAACATCTTTTCTTTACTTCTCACAACTCTAGGAAACTCCTAAAGTGTGACCTCTACTGCACCAATTTGTCAGATAATCTGATTAGCACATTTGATACAGTGCTCCTTTATCTTTCTAGGTGGCCTGAGTTAGGGGAATCACCCCTATTTTACCTCTAAGGTATTCATGAGCATCTTTAGGTAATTCTTTTATGAATATATCTGCTAATTATTCCTTTGTATTCACATAATCCAATCTCACTTCTTTGAACTAACTCTCTCAAGTAATAATACTTTCAATAGCAATATGCTTAGTCTTAGTGTGCAAAACATGATACTTTGATATGTTAATAGCACTTGTTTTATCATAGAAAATAACAATTGGCTTAGTAATTTCCTCCTTCATACCTTTTAACAATTGCTTGGTCTACACTAAATTTGAACAATTCATTACTGCTGCTACATACTCAGCTTCTGCTGTAGATTGGGAAATGTAGTTCTATTTCTTGCTTGTCCAAGAGACTAATCTCTTTCCTAGAAAGAATGCGCCACCACTTGTACTCTTTCTGTCATCAACATTTCCAACCGAATCTACATCAATGTATACTTTCAGTTCAAACTTATCATTCTTCTTGCAATGCAATCCATAGTCCTCTGTTCCTTTTAGATATCTCAATATCCTTTTCATTGCCATCATGTGACTCTCTTTAGGATTTGCAGAAAATCTTGCAAAAATCCCAACCACTAGGGCAATATCTAGTCTGCTATGGACAACATATTGTAGCTTTCCAATCAAGGATCTATACAAGGTTTGATTTACTTCAGCTTTATCATCAGTTTTATATAACTTTTGTCCATTAGCCATAGGTGTACTTACTGGTCTGGAATCTTCCATACCAAAATTTTTCACTATCTCCTTAACATATTTAGATTGAGTAATATAGATACCTTTCTTCATCTGATAAACTTGCAAACCAACAAATAATTTGATCTCACCAAACATAGACATTTCAAATTCAGTTTGCATCTCATTTGAAAGGGTTTGACATAGGGCATCTTGTCCTCCAAATATGATATCATCAACAAATATTTCAGCTAACAAAATCTCTTTACCTTTTTCAGTCTTCAAATATAGATTACTATTGTCATTTGTCCTTACAAATCTAATTTTTATCAGATAATTATGCAGTCTCTCATACCATGCTTTGGGAGCTTACTTCAATCCACAAAGTGCCTTGTGTAGCTTGCAAACCATATTTTTCATGCTTGGGTCAACAAATCCTTCTGGTTGTTCAATGTATACTTCTTCTTCCAATATCCCATTCAAGAATACAGATTCAACATCCATTTGATACACTTTGAATCCTTTATATGTTGCATATGCAATTAGAGTCCTCATTCCTTCCAATCTTACAATTGGGGAAAATGTCTCCCCATAGTCAATGCCTTCTTCTTATGCATACCCCTTTCATACCAATCTGGCTTTGTTTCTAGTGACTTCTCCATGTTCATTTAGCTTATTTCTGAATACCCATTTTGTTCCAATAAAAATCTTATCTTCTGGTCTCAGCACTAGTGTCCAAGTTTTGTTCTTTTCTATCTGCTCTATTTCTTCATTCATGGCTTGTATCCAAACTTCATTCTCTAAAGCATCTTTCTTTGTCTTAGGCTCAAACTCACATAGTAAGCATGCATGGTCTTTCAACTTACTTCTTGTCATAACTCCAAATTCCTTATCTCTAATTATTTGTTCAGGCTTATGATGTCTTCTTACATACTGTGCAAACGGTAACTGTAAGAAGTTGGGTGCCAATTCGGTGGAAGTCTTGTAGAATTAGAAGATGTTGCTCGAAATGGGCACCTATTTTCAAAAAATGGGCACTCGATTTAGGTTTGTGTGCCCAATCCAAAATTCAAAAAATGGGTGCCCATTTTTTGAAAAATGGGTACTCGTTTCTAAATTTTTTTATTTTTTATTTTATTTTTATTTTTTTAATGACTAGAAATGCATTTTAACACTTTGATTATTTTTTTTAAGAAATGGGTGCCCATTTTTTGAATTTTAAATAACAATCACCCGTTTCTTAAGACATGAGCAAAAAACATACATTTGACTCGAATTTCATTTCAAAATAGATTTGGTTTAGGCTTGGGGGAACCAAGCCTATGCCTTGATGTCCAAAAATTTATTTAAGGCACTGGAATGTCATATTTTTGCTTTGTCGTAATTTTTTGAGGGTCTTCCTGATCGTATTTTTTTACGAAACAAAAACCCATTAGAGTTCTCATTGTCTTGATTTCAAAAATATAAATTTCATAGTGATATGCTTATTTTTACTATTTTTTCATTATTTATTAGTTAGAAGTGGTACCTAAATGTAAAATAGTGAGGTTCACTAAAAATTTAATAACTTTTTTTATAGATTTTTTGGAAAATAAATTATATGACATCAATCTACATACAATTATCTTGAAGATAAAAATAATAATTTTGAAAAAATGTGAAATTTTCATCAAATTATGGTGGTCGTACACCAGAGGTTTTGAAAATGTGTTCTATAGTCAATTAAAAATTAATTAATAAAATAGATTTAATAAAAAAATAAGGAAAAATATTCTCATCAATCTTTGGTGTCTCAGGTGTATTTCCCTAGAAGGATTTTCAAAAATTCATTTATTTAGGTCAAAATATGGTGGTCGTACACGACTATGGTATGGTCTTGAAATAGACATTTTGAAAATATGGTTTTTAAAAATTCCTACTAAAAATAAATTTATACCACATAGTATTTAAATAAATTGCATATTTGAAAAGTAGACTCCGGGAACTACATTTTATATTTCTAAAGTTTTTTTAGATTCAATATCTAAGTGCCTCAAATTTAGACATCAATTGACATGAAATTTGAAAAAAAGGGAAAACACTTCCACTTGTTGCCCAAATGTGGGACTCAACTTCTTGCAGCCATCCCCAATGTAGGTACATATTTCTTTTCTCCTTGGTCTTGATCTATAGGTTCATCTTGCAAATTCTCTGCCTCTACTTCTGGTTGCTCGACAACATCCTCCTGATGCTTGATAATATCTTGTTGTGACTCGGAAGACTCATGCAGTTCCTCAACATCTGGGTTAGGTGCATTACTAGCCTCTCCTTCTTCCATGTATACAAAAGATCTGTAACCTTCAGGCTCTTTCTTGCACTCAACTTCATTCTTTTCTGCATATCCATCAACTCTAACATTTTCACTTTCCACAATTTTGATAGTGTTAGAATTAAAACACTTGTAAACTTTGCTCTTAGTGGACTATCCTAGGAATATGCCTTCATCACTTTTAGCATCAATTTTTCCATTCCTATTGTCTTTCAGTATATAACATCTACTCCCAAAGACTTTAAAATATTTCACATTAGGTGCATATCTATACCATAACTCAAAAGGTGTAGCATTTGTACCTTTCTTGATTTGTACTTATTTCAAGGTATAAACAATTGTACTTACAGCTTGTCTCCAGTACTTTTGTGCAACATTCTTTTCAGTAGTGTTCTAGCACAATCCATAATTGATTTGTTTCTTCTTTTTGCTATACCATTCTATGGAGGTGTCCTAGGTGCAGACATTTGTCTCTTTATTCCTCTATCATTGCAGAATAGATTGAACTCATTTGATATAAACTCTCCTCCTCTTTCAGATCTCAAACATTTCAAGCTTTTACCCATTTCTTTTTTAACTTTTGCCAAATACCACTTAAACAACTGAAATGCATCAAATTTCTCTTTTAAAAACATTACAGTCATCATTCTAGAATAGTCATCAACAAACATAATGAAATACTTATCATCAAATAACTTTGTATACCCATAAGTCCACAAATATTAGTATGAACCAATTCCAAAATATTGTCAGAAGTATATGTCTTGCTCTTAACTAGACTTTGTCATTTTTCCCAATTGACACTATTTACACATCACATTATCATGTTTCTTCAATCTTGGCAAACCTCTTTCTTCAACTTACTGATATTTACCAAATTGTCGAAGTTCACATTACACAACCTCTTATGCCATAACCATACATCATCAAATTGTGCAAACACACATGTTTCTTCAGATAGGTCTGATAGAACAAATTACCTCTTGTATGTTTTTCACTTCCAATTAGTTTACCGGTGACATCAAATATTTTAGCCTTTCTATGATGAAATCCAACTTGGTAACCGGTACTATTCAACTATGCCACACTTAGCAAATTATAGTTAAGACCTTCAACCCAATAAGCATTATCACATATGATCTTATCAGTCAATCTTATTGATCCTTTTCCTTTCACAGGACATGGTGCATCATTACCAAATTTAACACTTCTACCTTTGTAATGATTTAAGGTTTCAAACTTACTTTTATCACTAGTCATGTGATGTGAACAACCACTATCGATAATTCATTTATCACCTTTACTCATAAATGAAATAAGTGTAGTTTTCTCATCTTCATCAGAATCATCTTTCATAGCAACATAAATAACTTCTATATCACATTCATCAGATTCACTAGTTTCACTATCAGTTTCCTCTTCAACAATATAGCAAGATTTCTTACCTTTATCTTTGTAGTCTTTGTACCTTCGGTGATCTCTATCATTTCTTTTGTCTTTGTACTCACTTTCCCTTCTCTCATCTTTGTTAGTCATGTCAGGGCATTTTGCTACAATATGGCCAACTTTGTTACATGAAAAATAAATGATAGGAAGTTTACCTTTATATTTCCCTTTTCCTCCATGTAGCCTTCTAGCCATAAGTGCCTCAAGATCATCTAGATCATCATCAGAAGTGTCACTATCACTGTTGTTGTTGCTGTCACTACTCACACATTTTTCTTTTCCCTTCTTAGGCTTGTGAAGAACCATTTGAGACTTGAATGCAGATTCAATATTATGAACAATGAAATTATCATAGTCAGACAACTCAAAAGCAGTAAGCTTGCCAACAAGACTTTCCAAAGTTAGGAAATTACCAGGGTTACATCTTGATTCTTGTATTGCAGAAACTCTGATAGCATAGATAGGGAGAAAAGTTCTCAATACTTTACTGATAACAATTTCATCATCAATGTTTCCATTAGCTCCTCTAATAGCATTTACTACCTCCTTAATTCTACCACAATATTGAACAATATTTTCACCTTCTTGCATTTTCATTTCATCAATTACCTCTCAAGCTTTCAGATTTGGCTCTTAGTAAATTTGTGTCCCCACCATAGATAGCTGCTAGAGTGTCCCACATTTTCTTTGCATTATTATAGTCCTTGATATCTTCAAATTTAGGATAGCTTAGGGCAGATGCAATCTCCAACATTGCCTAATAGTGTTCTTGTTTTGCTTTCATCTCCTCGACAATCAAAGTCGGTGCAACAGGTGCTACATAGGCATTTTCCACATAGTATTTCACCAAATCACCAATACCAGCTAGATGCAATTTCATCAAAATCTTCCATGCAAGGAAGTTCCCTTTGTTCAACTTCGGTACCTCCTTTTTGTACATCTTGATCATAAGCTTCAAGTACCTTTAAAAAAATTCTCTACAAGCACCAACGGCTCGAATACCAATTGTTACAATGATTTTAGAATAACTGAGAGAGGGGGTGAATCAGTTATCGTCAGGTCCAAATGTACCAATACAACTTTCTATCTCTTAAAAAAATTTAGATCTAATTAGTTTTCAACTCAGTCTCTATAGCATATATAAATAACATAAAAGTTGTAGTCCATTGTCCAAAAGTAATTAACTTGAAAAATATAAAACTTTCAACATCATTCACATCAACTAACATTCATAGTAGTATAACACCATGATTTATAGTGGAAACCTAATTTGGGAAAAACCACTTGTAACATGCTACTGATTTTCAGTCTTCTAATGTGAGCTTTGTGAGAAGCCAACTCGGTTAAAGGTTTACAAAACACACTATTAGGTGTGACCCAGTTAAAGGATTTAATCACCCTATTAAGAGTGGCATGGTTAGAGGACTTAAGAACATTCCATCATAATGTCACCTTGATTAAAGGGTTTATATAATGACTGTTAGGTCAACCTTGATTAAAGGATTTAGACTGATACAATGATTAGAAAGTAACAATAGGTTCTGATATAAAAATATACAACTCACTTTGAAAATATAGATCTACTTCTCACATGTGCTGATTTACTAACTGACCTTCATTTCCATCTCCATCTTTGATCTGCTCGGAATTCTCTTCAAGAAATCACCACAACTCTATTCAACTCTTCAAAGCTTCACCTTCAGCCTTCTGCTTAGATTCATCAGTCAATAACATCAATCTCTTCTTCTCATCATGTTGTAACCTATCTATTAGGTCATCCTTATACCTCCTTGATCAAGTAGATTAATCTTTTGCCGCTTAATCTCTTATGTAGATCTTAGGTTTAGGTCAGATTCATTGAATCCTTCCATCATTATGTTCTCCTTCTTTTTCCTTCTAGATACATCTCCAAACTTCTCTTTGAATTCATAAGAAAATGGTTTACCATGCATTAAATTCTCCATACCATTCATTAATAATGTCAACACATTTTACATATCCCAAGAATTCAACTATGTCGGATGGGATTCTTAATTCTTTCTCAAAATGTAAATTACTGACACTCGGTCAATACTGTGTTCGTCTCCTCGATCATTACTAGATATCTCGGTCATTGCTAAAACTTTCATTCTCGACAAACACTATCTATGCTTGGTAATTATCTATCGCTCGGTAATTACTAATTTTTAGTCGACAATAGATTTTCTCGGCATATACTGGTGCTCGATCGACACTAACATCACTCGACTTAAACTAGATTTCTTCACTTTTGCTCGATTAAGCCTATGTTTCCAATCTTTCTTCTTCACTTGGTTTTAAAGATAAATAATAGATTACCTTGCCAATGTGCCAACCAATCAAGTACCCATTCAAGTATCAAATAACTCAACCTTTCCTTAGGTCCTCTTTTTATCTCCTCTTTTCAAATCCTCTTCGTCAATGAAAAGATATGGTACTCTCCTAGATTGCAATTGTCTTACCAGTTAAGGTTTGACATCAATGACAATATAACAATTATTTCAATTGTAGTTTCCAACAAGACTTAATCCCTTTTTGGCTAAATACACATTTCGAAGTTGTTGTTTATATACTGTAGCTTTAAAGTTTAATAAGTACTAAACTCTAGTAGTGTTCTAGTAGTACTTACTTGGTACTAGATTACATGATTTTTAAGAAATATGGGTAATGTATATGGTTATTATAATATGGTATTATTTAGGTAAATGTGAGCTCTAGGTGTATCTATGGAGATGATCTTTAGTGAGTAAAGACATTCAGGTTGGAGGTAAGGGTTAGCTCTGGTTTCATTGTTGTTTGGTTTTTTCCTTTCCTTTTCTTTTCATTATATATATATATATTTGTATGTTTATTGTAATGGGCCTTTAAGGCTATGATAATTTTAGGCTTTGGATACATTTTAAGTTTGGATAGACTAGTACGAGGGTTGCTTATACTAAATGTTATTTATGGATCTATGAGTAGATTCATCATGGTTATGAGCACATTTCCTCTATGAATATTGTTGAATTCATTTTAAGATTACTAAGAAATAAAGTTTTGAGTAATGGGGGTATCCATGTTTGGTAATTTAGGCTGGTTTAAGGGCTAGCCCTAGTTCTGGGTGTGCCTAGTTTGTATTTGTTCTATTTTATTTATATACGATTATATTCTTTTCTTCATTCATTTTTTACCTCACCTTGTATGGACTTATAGGGTTTGCATTATTTAAGGTTCTGTAAATATTTTGGAAGGATGGATTTTAAGCTCAACTCATCATATCAGCCTAATGGCTGAATATGCTTTGTGTAATTCACAGATCTAGTATTAGAGGGATCATTATAGTTATGCAAAAATGTCCTCTCTTGAATATTGTTGGATTCTTGAGAAGGGAGGCTTATAAATTAAATAATAGTGGTTTCTAGAAAGAGAATGTTATGATTTAAGGAAGAGTTTCCCTATTCATGGCTTATTTTCAGTATCGACGATATTTAAATAAATATTATATGAATTAGATAATCCTATTGCAACAAATCTGGTCCTTTCGAGTAGAATGGTAACAAAGGAAGTCCACTATTACAAGAATAGTATCTGATTCATAAATGGTATTAAGTGATTTGGTAAATCTTATTAAACCGTTCTTTACATATTTATTGAGTAGATTATGAAATCGTAGTTACTAACTTGGGTGATGTAGGATTCATGGACACTAACCAATTGATGTTTAGCAGTGGGTAGTTAGGATGGTTCATATGTAGGTACTTGTAGGAAAGGATTGTATTAAGAAGTAGGGCTCATTTGTGAAGAAAAAAGGTTGTTTGAAAGACCCATAAAAAATCAATATAGAAGGGATTATAGTGAAAAGTGAAAACATGGCAGGAAGGACAAGCTTGTTGTAACTATTTTAATTTGTATCTCTGCTTTGTTGTAAATGGCATGACTTGCCTTGATGTAATCTAGGTATCTTAGAGAAAAATTATTTCCCTACAAAAAGAAAGGTAGGAATGTAATAAATCATGAAGTAGTAAGTGTGTGAATGAGGGGCTTGTTCCTCCTTTAATATTAACCTACAAAAGCAGTCTGTTATGTTTTCAAATTTGGACTTCCATAGTCTTGGGGTATACCGAAGTTTTTCTTTCCTCTAGTGTCTGCACTGAACAAAGGTGTAAACATATTTATATATTAATAAAATTTAATTTATGGCTTCGACCTATTACTTATCAATTTTTTTTAATTAATTTTAGGAAGAAAAAAGAGTACACTACAATGCAAAGATTAAATAAACCAAAGTGATGAAATTTTTGTAGTCCATACTGACTTTTAAATATTTAATTGATATTTTTTCGACTTGATCTTGTAAGTTTTTATTGCAAATGTTTGTTATTGGAATTATATGATCTATCACCAGTGTAAGACAACAACATAAGAGATAAGGTATTGAGAGTTAAGTTCTCTTTGCTTGCGGTCTTATTGTCTTCTCTTGATGATGGATCATTGAGTTTGATTTGAAATATTGGTAATAAATCTTCTCTTGTTGTGTTATTCTCTTGATAACAACCAATACAAATGTGAAACTTCTATAGTTCATATTGAATGGTAGTTGATATTTTGTGGATTTGATCCTATAAAAAAAAGAAGAGGAAATAAAAATTAAGCTCTCTTCTCTTGATATCTTATCTCTTATGGCTCATGAAGTTTGATGTGAAATATTGATATAAAGATTAGCATGATCAAATCTAGAAAATATTAATTAACAAAGAAAAAATTAGAAATTTGTTGATTTTAGTGAAAAAAGAGCTACACAAAAGGAAAAAAGAAATAAAAGGGGCTACACCATAGTGGACAAAGGAAAAAAATAAAAATGATAAATTCTTTATAAGTTCATATTGGTTGTCAATTGATTTTTTAAATTGACATAGTCAAATCCAGAAAATATTAATTAACAAAGAAAAAATAAAAATTTATGATGTACAAAGGAGGAAAAAAAAACAAAAAAGAGCTATACTAAGGTGTACATGGAAAAAACCAAAAATCATGGAAGTTTATAAGTTCATATTAACTGTTAATTAATTTTTAAAATGTTGGAGTATAAATTTTTATTGCCAACATTTTGGAATGAAATATATTATCTATCATAGAGTAAGAGAACAAGAGAAGAGATGAGGTAATAAAAAGAGTTCTCTTTTCTTTCCATTTTATTGTTTTTATCTTGATGATAGATCATAGAGTTTGATCCAAAATATTAGCAATAAAATTTCACAAAGCCCTTTTCTCTTTCTGTCTTATCTTGATAATAGATCAAATTAATTTGATCTAAAACATTGATAATAAAAATTCACACAATGAGATTTTTTTTAGAGATTTATTAATTTGAAAGGAAAAAAGAGAGGTATAATTTTGCTCCATTATAATTTTGCATATAATTTGCAAATGAAGTGATCAACATAGGTTAATTGGAGTTTTGGCAATCTATTTGAGTCTTTATTAGGGAAAAGACTATGCGGTAGGTTTTTGTGTTGGTGTTAGTAGAGTCTGCATGTAACTTGGTGAACAGATCGTCACTGAACAAGTCATTTTCATGTGGTCTATGGGAAATATTTGTGAGTTGTAACCAATTTATTGGGACTAGATGGAAAGCGCGTAAGTGTACAAGTAGTGGACTTTGCATATCACATAAAAGTAATTTAATAACCCCTGACAATTTGCCCTCATATTTCATTCATTCTTCTTAGTCTTTGAGTGTTGCTTAAGTTTATGATTTCTAATTAGAACTCAGGTTTCTAGTTTGTTTATTTTTTAGGTAAAAAGACTAATGAAATAATGGGAATTAAGAAAAAATAGAGTTGAGCATTTTAATTTAAACATCAAAATAGAATAATTTAGAAGAATTTTTTTAATAAGTTTAAAATAAGTTGAAATATAATTAATAGAAAAAATTCATCATTTTTTCTTTTTGATAATGAATTAGGAGGTATGGCAAAAATGTTTTAACTCAAATAACATAAATGTAAACATGAAATGAATAAAGTTCTAATATTATGTTTTTTATTTTGAGGGTCAAGGTTTACATGTGTAAGATCGATCTTTATGTGTGACATTAATTTGACAGTTCAAATTTTAACAAATAGATAGAATGAATATGAAAAATAGGTACATGTACGTAAATAAGGTGGAGTACACAAAAATATATAATTAAAAATATAATTAATTACTTCAATTATATGCCTAAAAATATAGATTGTAAGTGTAACCTTTTATTATTTGATAGATTTAAACTAATTATTCAAGATAGTTAATTACAATTGTAATATCAATTCTTCTTGATTATTATAATTTTTGAATCATTGGAATTATGGTCAAGGTTAGATTTTGGATGAAGGTTAAGATTAGCATTAGATTTACAGTTATAAGATGAGTTACCTAATTAGAATTAGGGTTCAATTAGGGTTACAAAATTAGAATCATATTAAGAGATAGGATTAGTGTTAGGCTTCAATTGGGGTTGGGATAAAATTAGGTTTACATTTAAATTAGGTGTAGGGATTGATTAGGGTTAAGTTAGGGTTTAAATTTTGCATTTGATCATTTTGCTAGATATTTTCATGCCTTGCACTACCCCTTAAAAGAGTTCGAGTCTATAAGCCTTCGAGCAAGATTTTTTTTTACCTTCGTCAATGAACCCGTTCAACAGGTTCATAGTAGTTTAATAAGTTCATTGAGCTCATTTGGTTCAATGGTCCATTGAGCACCATTCCCCTTTTTGTAAAATGCTTAGTCTGTAGGGATACATTGTTGAACTCGATGAACCTTTGAAATATTTGAACCCATTGAACTTATTTTCCATAGGTTCATTCAGTTCATCCGGTTCATCGAGTTCAAGGTTCAAACGTTGTCGTGTCTTGTCAAGTCGGTCAAGTCAGCCCATGTCAGCATAATTTTGATTAAGTTTTGATCCCCAGAACACACATACACATGGAAAGATTGTGAACCTAATGAACCACTTTTTGGGGAGTTCAATGAGTTCATTGGGTACAAAAGACACATGGATTGATTAAAGGGATAGATGTGTCAGTTTAAAAAAGGAAATAGTTGTAATAAAAAGGGGAATATTTACAGAATCTTTAGTAATTATGAGTTGATGAGATGTTTAAGTCAGAAGTAATCATTGTATGGTAAGATTACATAATGACATGATAGTTAATAAATGTTCACGCCGCAAGAAACATCCTATCATGTTGAATTGGCACAGATTAATAGATTGTAAAATTAAATCCCAAGATTTTGTTCTTCGGCGAATATTTTAAAAGCACATATCATAGTTAAAGAAGTACCGGTTGATCATCATAAGCGAAAGGATTTGAGGTAAATGTTGGGTTTTTTATGCACAAAAATTTCAAGGGTTTCAATTCATAAGGTGAGTTTAAGTACTTCTCTTATGTTACTATTTTTGTAGTACTTGTGATTTTCTTAAGGAGAAATTGTTACCTAATTAAGTAAACCTGTAGCTATGAGGTTTGCATTTCAGATTTTTGATAACGCTGCTAGTTTAGTTTGTGATTTTGCGGAGTTAGGTGATACGCCCCTTATGTATTATGACTTGGAAGAATTTAGAGAAAAGGTGAAAAGCACAACAAAAACACCATTTATTAAGGAAATTGTTGAAAGTGGCATAGTTGAAGTTGTCACTTTTCCTCCAACTGCTTGTGTCTTGAGCTAGTTAGAGAAAGCATCAACAACTATGACACTAGACATCAGTGTATCCGAAAGGATAATGGAGAAATTTTATTGTCAATTGAAATGGAAACTATTGTCTCTATGTTTAAGGTATCGGAAAAGGACACTTACTCTAATTTTAGTCCTTCCCTTTCAATTAGTCATTTTAGTGAGAAGAAGAATCAATATAGGAGTGTTATACCTCAAAAATAGCTACTCAAGTTTCAGAAGGTGTTGGCAAGTTGACTATACTAGTGTATATGACTAAGTTTAGTGTTGTCATTATGGCAACAAAGTCATATGAAGTTTTGAGGTTAGCACAATAACTTAGAAGATCAGAATTTGGCTAAGTATGGAAGATATAGCAGTCAATGAAGCACTTGATGAACAGAGCATCAGTGCACGTGTGTATGATCAAGTTTTGGTATGTGCCCTTGAACATAAGCTTTTGAGTATGTTAGTAAGCTATGGTTAAGCACACATGGTCAGATGTGACAGTTTGAAGAAGTTACAGCAAGTTAAAGTGACACAGATAGTGAGCGGCAGAACAGAACAGAGCATGCAACCGACATGAAAGATTTTGATTAGCGTATAATATTTTATTTTGTTAAGGCTATGTGCCTATTGTATTTATGTTATAGACTTGTTAATATCAATGTATGTAAACACGCTTGAGCCAATTCATTTGGAAGCATTTTATGTAATAGGTTATACGCTGACTTAGTAAATAGTTTTGGTTGTGCCTATATATAAGACATGCACTTTTGTATTTGACCATAAGAATGGATATAGAAGATGTAATAGAAGAGCAAAAGTATGCAAAGTATGTGTTAAGAGCAGTAAGAATGATATAGAGCTTTACAAGAGGTTAAAGCATCAACACACAAAAGGAACTAATCAGACAATAGTGTCATAGCAACAGTTCACCCTTGCAGATATAGTGTGTATCTGATATCCAGGAGGTTGTAGCCTTCTCTATTAAGCAGTGAGCCTTACACCCCTAATAGGGTTTGTTACTTCAAGATTCCTAAAAGGGTCTGACCTTTGACTAGGTCATTGTACTAAGCATTGTAAAGACTTCTCCTAACAGGGCAAAGGAATATTAACAGGTTTGTAATACAAAGTACAATCATTAGTGGGTATTAATTCCCACTAGGGTTTTTCCTTTGGCCAAGGTTTCCCCATAATCATATCTGGTGTTATGTGTTATGGTTGTTTACTTTATTTTCTTTAATATTTAGTTCAGTAATTAAGTAATTGGGCTAAGTTTCAAGAAGCAGAAAAACATTAATATTATAGAACACTGATTCACCCCCCCCCTCTCAGTATTCCCATTCCTAACAATTGGTATTAGAGCTTTGGTCCTCTGAAGATAAGTTTAACCACTTGAGGAGATCATGGTTTCAGAAGAAGTAAAACATATGAAGAAGAATCTTGAAGAAGCTCTTGAAGATCTTGACAGATTTGAAAAAGAAATTGAAAACTGAAATTGAAGGTCAGCGGTTCACAAGTATTAATCAAGAAACTGAGAAAAGATTTGAAAGATTGTTCAACAAATGATTTGGGAAAAATGGTCAAAAAGCTGAATGAAGAAAACACATCTCTGAAGGATCAAATTGAAGATTTAGATGAAAAGCTAACTAATAATCAGGAAGCCTATGAGAACATATCAAAGAAAACAAACAGTTGGATGAAGAACTGAGGCAAGCAAACATGAAAATCTTGGAGTTAGAAAACATCAAAAAAAAGGTGGAATCTGAATTGACTGAAGCAAAGAATCATATTGACAAATTGTATAGAAGTAAGGATCTAATAGAGTCACAGTTGTATGCACAGAAGATTAAAGGAGATACCACTGGTATTGGATTCAATGAAGCACAAAATCAAATCAATGCTATGCGAGATAGAATTAAATCACCAGGAGAATCTGCAAAAGCTAAGAAGATTGAAAATCACACTGAAGCTATAGCAGAATCATCTAAAGATGAACGCAATCTAGTAAACCGAACTTGTTATGCATGTAACAAGCATGGAGATATAGCAAGATATTGTAGAGAGGTAAGACATTTCAATGGTTATTGTTATTCATGAAATAAATTTGGTCATAAAGCTATGAATTCTAGATCAAATCAAAGAAATCAGACTCAACAAAATCAGAGAAATCAACCACAACAAAATGTTAGAAGTCCTCTAAACATTACATGTCATATATGCAATTACAATGGTCACATAGCTAGACAATGCAGTATGGTAACTCACATAAATGCGCCGAGGAATACAAGGCCACTAGTTATTTGTTTCTCTTGTAACAAGGTTGGACACATCTCAAAGTTTTGTAGATCATAAGCGCAAAGACAAGAAAGACCTGATAAGTCTCAAGGATCAATATTGGATGAATCTAGAGAAGTCAAGTTTGTGAAAGCTACAAAAGATGCGAGCAAGATTTGGATGGAAGTAAAGAAAGATAATGTCAGTACCATAGTAGTAGATGCGCGACTAGTATACTCACCCTCAAAGTATGTGCCTTTAGTTTTAGTTGTCTGGTTGATAGTTGATGCAGTATGTAAGATCGCACAACTTGATTGTCAGTAGAAACAAAGATTGGAATTCTCTGTTACATTGTGTATTATGGCAGAAAGTATTAATTGCATAAAGTTGTTTTAATAGTCACTAGAGATCCATTATCCACACATTTGCATTTGAGATCGAGCCCTTGGAGAGCACAGGAGATCAAAGCAGTTAGTGTTGGAAGATTGTAGTTGTTATCATCAACGAAAAAAAGTTTAAGTTGGTTTCAGAACCCTTGTTCGGATGCAATGGTTCAAAAATCATTTGGAAACCTATTTAAGTGTTGATCAAGTAAGTAATGGCCACTCCAATTGTATTTGATGTTGCAGAGAGGAAGAGATATATATTCAAGAAGCATCCTTTTAAGTCAGTACTAGATGATTTGGAAGAGGCATTTTCTAGAACTCTGATGGGAGTGATGCACATAGAAGATATTCGTGCATATATATATTGTAAGAAGGAACTTGTAGGGTTGGACAAAATTAGGTCACACATTGAAACAATGATGAATCCAGACATGTCATTCAAGGATGAGTTTGCACACTTCAAAAATCACCCAATAATTGAGTATGCAACTGCATATGAATTTTATGAGTCGGAATGGATCAAGATCCTAATGAGTAGAATACATGATGACCTATTTTGGATTGGAGAAGTTCCAGTTCACATTATATCAGATCTCATTTATGAGATGACCGGACTTTCCAAGACTGGTGCCATTCTTCCTACTAGTAAGGATGTCAGAAAACAAGTCGAGAAAGCTTGTAAGTCCCAAAGTGATAAGCACGGCATGACAATTGAACCTATTAAGGAGAAGGATATAAAACTCATGGCTATGATTCTAGGTTATAAGTTCCAGCATGCTAACAGAGTCAATAGTGTATCTACGGCAATAATTCTGGCAACTATTAGAACTGTAAGAGAAAATGGAGAGTTTAACCTGTGTGAGATTTTGCGTGCACAGTTGTTAGACAACATTAGAGCCATCAAGCATGACAAAAGAAAAGTGTTCAAATTTGGTTCACTGATCATTTACATGTACTTTCACATTATTGGTAAAGTGTTAGATCTTTATCTTGACAAGAGCCTACCTACATTGCCATAAATCTCATTCAAGGCAACATCAGAGAGCACCTTGAAAGAATTCATGGATTTAGAAATCAAAACATTCAGAATCAAAATGAAGAGAAGGTATAGGATACTTGAAAAGATTGTGGAAAAGTATAAGGACAACATTTGTTTCATGGTGGAGACAGATATCACTTGTATGGAAGCAGTTGAGCCTAGGACTAAGTAGATCTATCCACTTGGTTATGAAGTGGAGGAACATCTTTTGGAAGCTTATGCACAAGTCCTCTTATTAGCGCCTAAGGATCCCAATGAACCAAGATGGGGTACTTATGAAGAGAAAACAAGACAAGTAGACTATGTCTTATATAGTGCAGCAACAAAGAGAAAAGCATCCAAGATAACTCCAGACATTCTGAAAATTCATGGTGTTACACAAGCTGACTTGGATAAAGCTAGGGAAGCCAAGATTGCAATGAAACTTGAGAGCACACCCTCTTCTGATGTCAAAATAGAGAAATCTGATGATCCTAAGGAAAAGAAGAAAAATATAGAAGAAAACTTCTCTGCGCCTACACCTACTATTGATCTGGAGTCCACTCCATCACCTGAGCCTAGTAAGATGACTAGAAGGAAGAAGCAAATTGCCGCTAGCCATCCATCATCAAGATCAACAAGAAGAAAAGGAAGAAACACTCAAGAACATCCCGAGGTAGGATTTACACCGAATCTTGAAGTGTTGAGAACTAGAGTAGTTGATAAAGGCAGGATTGATCAAATAGCCAAATTCTATGATAAGTATAATGAGATTGATAAATCAGAAATCCATAGTATGATTATCAAGCACATGATTAAGTTCAAGAAATCAGTTTTGGAACTTAAGACAGTTATTCCTGATCAAGTATGGAACATACTTGGCTCTTTGAAAAGACAAGCCATTGAAGACGATATGAGAATAAGAGAAAAAACATTGGATGACAACCTCCCTGTATGCTCATTTGAATACAAATTATTGTTGCTAGATTTGGTGAAGCCTCACCTAAGAACTAAACTAAGAACTTTGCAAATTATGAACAAGGATTATGAGTTGGTTGCGAAGGAGACTGAGAAGGCATTTGAAAAGGTATTTCTGGATAGATACATGTATCCACCTTCTGCACCTATAACCCAAGATCCCTCCGAGAAAGCAAAGGAGTTAGAGATCCCTAATGCACCTATGACAAGTCCACAAGATTATGCGCCCACAGTGACAATGCCTACTGAAGAAATGGAGACAAAAGATGACACTATTGTTATTGACAATATGGAGATATCCATGGCAACATCAAACAAGGATCTAGACAAGTTTGAGGAAGCCTTTGTGAGTAATGAGGAAGTAGAGATTCTATGCGCTGATGAATCACCTAAGCAACAAGAAGAAGTACAAATTGAAGACTTAACAGGACATGAACAAGAGAAGGAAGATGAACATAAAGAAGAGCCCTCTGTTGAGATTCTAGTGAAGGTAAAGAGTGAAATTATGGACAACACACTCCTTACTCCTAAGTCATCAATTTCATTTTTGTCAAGTTTGACCCCTGATACAACCAGTTTAGACTCATGGGTAGAAGAAGATCTAATGAAGATTAGTGTGTTAACAATGGAGAAAGCAAAAGAGAAACAAGTAATGATAAATCCATTATTTGTAGAATCAGTTAGCATAATGAACAATCTACTGCTTGAGGATAAGAAAGTGATCAATGTTCATCAAATGAATGAAGTAAGCAACATCCTTTCAAGCTTCAAAGTAAATTTCTCAAGTTTAGAAGAATCAACATCTAAAATTGTCGAAGAGAAATATCTCAAGAAAAGGCTAAATGAATTAATATGTAATTTCACACTTGACCTTAATTTTCTTAAGGTTGGTCAAGCTATGCTAAAGGAGATAGCAGCAAAAGGAAGGAAAATAATTGCTGACTGTATGAATAAAGACAAACTTACTTCAAACCTTTCAAAGAAGATTCAGGAAGATGAATCTCTGATGGCAGCTGTGAGAAAATCAGTGGAAGATCCCTCACAAGATATTAACATGTGCAATAATGTCTATCAAGGACAAATAGACAAAATTGAAAAGGCAGAGAAAGATATTGAGAAGATAAGGGCCAGACAAACACATTTAAGGAATGCACTTGCACCCTCTCTAGATGTACTCAATCAGAATATCAAGCATATTGATGCTACTATTGTGACATATGATCAAGGTCCATGTAAAGATTTGGAAAAGATGGAGAAGCTAATCTATGCATTATGCACCCATCTACAGACAGTTGATGCACTAAAGGTTTTTTGGCAGCAAGAAATTGCAAACCTTTAGATTGCATACCTAGATGTACTCTCTATGTAAGTACTTAAAGATTCATTTTTGTGCACCTTTGTCATTAATGTCAAAGGGGGAGTAGATTAATATGGGAGTAGTAGAGTAATATGATATAAGAGAGATAGTATATGATGTACAATATTCAAAAAAGGATAAGAGTATAAGATAGAAAGTTTTTGTGTAAAGATGTAGTTTAGCAACTTCACCATATTCCTTTGTTTCCATTAATGACAAAGGGGGAGATTGTTGGCAAGTTGACTATACTAGTTTATATGACTAATTTTAGTGTTGTCATTATGGAAACAAAGTCATATGAAGTTTTGAGGTCAGCGCAATAACTTAGAAGATCAAAATTTGGCTAAGTATGGAAGATAGAGTAGTTAGTGAAGCACTGGATGAACAAAGCATCAACACACGTGTGTATGATCGAGTTTTGGTATGCTCCCTTGAAGATAAGATTTTGAGTATGTTAGTAAGCTATGGTTAAGCACACATGGTCAGATGTGACAATATGAAGAAGTTACAGCGAGTTGAAGTGACACATACAGTGACCGATAGAACAAAACAGAGCATGCAACAGACAAGAAAGATTTTGATTAGCGTATAATATTTTATTTTGTTAAGGCTATGTGCCTATTGTATTTATGTTATAGACTTGTTAATATCAATGTATGTAAAAATGCTTGAGCCAATTCATTTGGAAGCATTGTATGTAATAGGTTATAGGCCAACTTAGTAAATAGTTTTGGTTGCGCCTATATATAAGATATGCACTTTTGTATTTGAGCACAAGAATGGATATAGAAGATGTAATAGAAGAGAAGAAGTATGTGAAGTATGTGTTAAGAGTAGTAAGAATGATATAGATCTTTACAAGAGGTTAAAGCATCAGCGCACAAAAGGAATTGATCTGACAATAGTGTCATAGCAGCAGTTCACCCTTACAAATATAGTGTGTATCTGATATCCAGGAGGTTGTAGCCTTCTTTATTGAGCAGTGAGCTCTGGCAGTGAGCCTTACACCCCTAATAGGGTTTGTTACTTCAAGACTCCTAACAGGGTCTGACCCTTGACCAAGTCATTGTACTAAGCATTGTAAAGACTTCTCCTAACAGGGAAAATGAACATTAATAGGTTCATAAGACACAGTACAATCATTAGTGGGTATTAATTCCCACCAGGTTTTTTTCTTTGGCCAAGGTTTCCCCATAATCATATATGGTGTTATGTGTTATGGTCGTTTACTTTATTTGATTTAATATTTAGTTCAGTAATTAAGTAATTGGGCTAAGTTTCAAGAAGTGGAAAAACAATAATATTATAGAACACTGATTCACCACCACCCCCCCCCCCCACCCCTCCCTCTCAGTGTTCCCATTCCTAACAGAAGGGTGGTTCTAGATTTTCAAAGCCTCTCATTGAAGAACATAAGAAACCTTATGCGAGAGACTTAGTGGTGTTGTTGAATAGAGTTAGGGGTACTACTCAAGCTTACTATTTCTAGGATTGGATGTACATATTTATAAATAATCTTGCAAGGAACTCAATATTTAAATTGGGGAGAAGTCATAGTTGAAGCTATGGAGGATCAGTTAAACTTAGCCCTCCTTGCTCTTAAAGATTTGTATATGTCTTCATATATTTTTCACTTCTTGGCTTGAACCTAAGATTGGACTAGTATCCCACACAAACCCTAGTTCCAAGGGATTAGGATCTATGAGTATTATCCCCTTCTGTAGAAAGAGAGGTTCATCAAAGATTACAGAAGGGTAAATGATATCTTCAGTGGAAGACTGCTTCATGCATTGACTGGAATATTAAATAAAAGGATGTCTAAGGAGGCGATGTAGCTGGTGAGCATTTATGGTAGTTACTATATTTAGTACCCACACTTTACATACATCTGAGTGGGAAGATATGAAGGTGAACCAATGAAATTACCAAGGTATGCCCTAGACTGTTTTGTATTAGCTGAATTATGTAGGCAGTTGACACATGTTAGTAAGAAGTATCTAACAAAAGACGATTAGGAAAATCATTTTCCTATTGAATTAGGCCTTTATTCGTGTAAGTCTATTTTTTATGCTCTGATATAGGCTTTGATTTAAATAGATTTGATTTCAAGTACTACAAAGTCAAGAACAACTTTGACGATAAAGGTTTTGCAAGGCAGTACCTGAAGTTGGGTGGTCAATTTTTTCCCATGCCTCATCTTGAGGACTACTAGGAGGGTTTTCCAAATTAAATGGAGGTGAGAAGAAGGCATTGGAGTAGTTTATCTCTTCAACAAATTGCCACTTTGGGTTTGAAAATGGACATAAGTGGTGTACATGAAGATGAGGAAAGTATAATTGATCTTCAGTTTGAGAGGATAAAGGACTAACCTATCCCTGAGGTGAACTGGATTGAAACCGAGAAGGATGATATTGAAATGAGGACATTCAATGTAATAAGAAGAACTGAAAATTGTCTCAGAGAAAAGAGGGTGAAAAGAATCCTAGATTCTAAAGCAATGGTGTTTAAAAAGACTCCTAAATCTCCTTCCCTGACTTTAGTTTCTGACGATGATGTTCAAACTTATGATGTAGGTAAATACAAAGCCAGGGCTAAGCAGTCAACTGCTAGTAAATGATCTACAAGTGCTACTGTTACATGCTCAACTACACGAATAACCAGATCTAAGTCAAAGGCAAACAAAAAGTAGGAGTTGTATAGTGAGTGGGTGATAGATTTGGACTCTAGTGAAGAAGGAGAGAAAGGAAAATGTGAACAGTGCACCACTTCCCAACCAATGGATTCACATCAAATGACAGATAGCCTCCTAGACCTAGATGATTCGATGGTAATGGTGAACCCTACACCTGACTAGTATGCTCCTGCTAAAGGTTCAATTGATGGAGCTCTGAAATGGTTGGACTCTTTTGTTAATAAAAAGTGCAATATAGTCCTGATCTCCCTCCCTCTTGAAGATATGGTAAGAAAATACATTGTCAAGACTCCCAAGTCTAAAAAGATGAAGACTACCTCTAGGGTTGACATTGATCCAATGACGGGTAACTGGGTGGCTAAAGTAGCCAAGCCAACGACATATGGAGAGGTTTCTAATCCCATAGCCAAACACTATAATGTGGAGAAAGTGGACCTGGTATTGCAAATAGATAAGCATATAACCATCACTTTTAGGTTTTTGCTAAGCGCATGTTATCTAGGTCATGGAAAGGTGACAAAGAAAAAAGGAACTGAAGAAGACGATGAAAGTCATGGTTGAATATATAGACGCCATAAATAGTTATAGTCCACAACCTATTTCTCAAGCTCCCCAATCATTTGATCCTAACTCTCTGGCAAGCCAAAAGCTACTGAGCCAGATTCAACAAGGAAGGGTTTTATCAGAAGTTTTCAATGAGTGAGTGGAGGGAGTGAGTCAAGATGGCAAAAAATTCATCCTCGATTCTAAGAAGATATATGATGATATTGTTGTATTGACTGGTGAATTACAGACACAAGTTCTTGTGTGGGAAGCCGAAGAAACTAAATGGACAATAGTGTCCCTTCAGATGTACGAAGTTTAGAGGTATGGGGTTACGAAATTCTTGTTTGAAAAACCCCTAAAAAATATCGATGAAGTTTTGTCATTCTTCTACAAGAAGAATGTGGACTAGAAAAACTCTGTGTTCAAGACTGGTTGGGGGGAGTTCACAAAATTAGAAAAAGAGTTGCGGGGCCTTACCCAATCTCTACTAAATGACTTAAATGTATCAATGCTACATATGTTTGGCATAATGGTGTCATCAAGTATGATATGAAAGTTGTCATTAAGGTATTTAGGGACGGAGTGGAGCAGGTCAAAAAGGAGAAGAACCTAGCAATCATTGATTTCTCGAAGATAGCAAAGATTGAGTCCCTTCTTTACTTGTGTGTTGATAAACTGCCTAAACATGCTGAAAAAGTAGCAGAGATAAAATGGGAGAAGGAAATGTGGAAGCACTAGATCGTACACATTAAGATTCCCAATGTTCATAGAATAGAGGAGTTCGTGAATGCTTACAAAGAATGGAAAGTGTTGCGTGGCACTCACATGGATCATAGCCAGCCAGTGAACCTCAGATCGCCCACTGCTACTTAAATTTGTTGCTTTTTTTTAGTTTCTTTAAGTTGCTTTTTTTTAGTTTCTTTAAAAATTGAAGACAATTACTTTGATTAGTTTTATTTTTTATTTTTAAAACTTGCTTAGAAACTCTATCCTGAGGTTGGTGTAAAACCTTAGGTGTTTTAAGTTAGTAAAGGTTAAGCACTATATATGGTTAAGTAGTTGGATGTAAATGGTTCTGAAATTTTTCTTTTCTAAACAAAAATCAATAGACAAGTCAATATATGGGTTTTGGAAACATACTTTTGAATGAATCTTTCTATCTGTGAATGGGAAGAAAGTTAATATGTTGAATGAATTTGGATCTGTGCATCTGATTCTATGAGAATGGCTTTTTTCTTTGTGAACCGTTGTTCTTACTTTAGTAGATTATCTTACATTGAAGTATACATGGATGAATGTTCATTATATGTTGGTTTGTTGAAAATATATTCAGATTAATTTGATGCAGCAGTACACAGAAAATTGTATTTTTCTGTAAATGATTGTTTAATTGATTCAAAAATTTGTGTTCATTTGCATATTGATGAAGTGAATGCTTAATGCCTTACATGCTTTCTGGTCAAAAGCATACATATGTGTGTTAGTTTAGGAATAATTCATTGAATATTCAACGAGAGAGCTATACCTTTTCCAAAATTCAGAGGGAAATAGATGATCGTTACCCAACTATTGCCATTAGATTTGTTTTCGAAAGAAGGGGTTAGAGTCAGTGATTTTAATATTTATTAAAAGAGAAAACATTTATGCCAATACTAGACAAGGATTCTTTAACTACAATATACCATATTGTTGATGACTATATTCTTTGAAATAGCAAATAACAAAACTTGATGTCATCTATACAACCAATGTTTTCTTGCGAGTTATATTCCAAAATACAAAACAATCCATACAGAATGATAAGGGAGAAGGAGGGAGCTTGATTACAACTATTTCTCTATGAAATGAAGGTATGCAACTCAAAATCCTTACAACCACACACGTCAATTATTCTTGAAGCATTAATTCCATTCTTACAAATTTCTCTTATGTAGAAATCTACTCCAACCCATGACAAAATCAACTAGAACGAGTCAATTTCAAGAATCCAACATACATATTGATCAACAACATTGCTTGCACTCAACTCAACAATACGAAGACATCAATTTCCTATTTTTTAGATCTTGAAAATAAAAAACACCAACAAATATATTATAAATGATTAATGTATGAAATTAATGATTAATGTCTCATAAAATTCAAGCTAACTATCGTATTACATTAGATTAAAATTACTCAAAACAATTCCCCGTCATTCAATATATTGTCCTGATATATTTGCCTATGGACATAACCATTACAAATTATAATGTATTACCAAAATGAAGTAAATGTATACCCACTCTTATCACTTCAACTCTCTGGCTACAATACACGACTGAAAACTCAGTACGTGGCTCTTGGCGGGGTCAATTCACGAGTGACTCCACAATTTAAGCCACACAAAATACTGCACAAAGGAGGCCAATTGAAACAAAAATGGACTAGTTTGTTTTGGCAGGCTCCCATGAGCAGGAAAAACAGTGAATTGTTTGTCAATTATGGCTTCACTCACCTGGATCCACCATGGCCAACGAGCCTCCTATTCATTTCATCCTCTATTTTATCTGAACAGATTTACTCTATTTAGAATTAATAAGAAGCAGCATGTCAATCTACTGATTGTGAGATCTTCTGCGGGGAAAGGAACAGAACAAGGGTCTTTTGTGAAATCTTTGGATGTTATATATCCTCAGGTCCCTTGCCGAATTTGTAAAGGTAAGATCCAATTTCTCATAAGCCCTCTTTTTTAAGGGTTTCTTGTAATTTCTTTTCTGGAGGAAGGGAAAATGTGGAAATTGCAATTCTGAATGGATTTCAGGCAGAGGCAAGTTTGCCTGTGATAAATGCGATGGGAAGGGAAGCCTGGGCAGAGGAGGTTATCAAAAGAAAAATCCTGTTAATCTCGATCGGATTGTTGGTATGCTCTCACTTAAATTTGCAATTAGGGTTTTAAGGGTTTCGTTTGATTATATTTATTTAAAGTAATAACTGTAAACATATTGTATAACATTATATAGCACGACCATTCTATGGTAGGAAAGTTAAGAAAATGAATTATGTTTCTATCTGGTACTTAATTCAACAAATTTATCTGAGACTTCATTTCCTGCATTAATAGGAAATGTCTACCAATGTTACTCCGCATTTGTAGTTTTAATGGATTAGGGAGTGGGTTTTGAAATTAAAATGTATTTATTAAGACTAAGAGTATTTTAGCTGTCAACTAGTTTTATACATGGTGAAAGAGGAATTTTGATCTATTTGAAATGTTCATCTTTTCGATAGTACATGTATTGTATTCCATTTAATGAATATGTATGTGTTTCTAGGCTCCAAATGGACAGCCAGAGAAACTACCTTTGGATGGAGACATTTCATTGTATGTACAAAACAGAGAGGATCAGCCAAAGACTGGTTTCTGGAGATGGTGGCAACCTGTGATAAAGACACCCACTTCTGGATCAATTCTAAAAACCTTAAGGTGCCCCTCTTTTTCTTGATCTGACAATTGAATTATTGAATTTAGGAATTCTGCTTTTGCAATTAATGGCAGAAAATGGTTGGAAGCCATTAAAGTTTTAACAAGCATCTTACAGAATTGCTAGGCACATGGTTTTTTTAATGCAAAAGCCAATCAGCAAACATAAGCCACACAAAAATCTTCTTTGTATGAAATGGGTGGCCCAAAATTTGTGTGGCAGGACAGAGAGAGATGGTGCATGGGTTGGCTGCAGAGAGAGGAATTGGTGAGTGGCAGCAAATCAAAAGATGCTTCATTGTGCAAAGCTTGCAGAGGAGAAGGGACCTTAATTTGCACAGCTTGTGATGTCCAGAATGGTTCAAAAATTGACAGAATTGATATTATTGAGGTGTGACTGTATTATAATCTAATCCTCTTCAATGTTTTGCACTGAGTTTGGCATGGTGGAGGGATGTGCAATAGAATGGTGATCTTTGAATATGATTTTTGTTGCATTCAAGATCTTCTATATCATATTTCTGCAACTGTATAAAGTGTTTTAAGAACATGTGACCCTGCAATAAGGCTATGTTTCCCTGGAAGGGTGTGTTAATTGTGTTAATTTTATTTCAGGAGGTGCTTTCAAAAATTGGGAGCCTTTTGAGAAATTTTTAATTCTTTTATCTAAGAAATTTTAGAGTAGATATTATATGTAAATAAGCGATCCATAGTTTTATCAAAATTTAAAATCCTCACATAACCCCATCTCTTCATGCGGCTGCTTAAGTCTATTTTCCGCTTAAAAATAAGCTATGCAAGTGTTCTCATATAATATTTTAATAACCGACAGAGGAAAATTTGGAATCTTCTCCTATTTTCATGGAGCAGTTGTTGTTTATAAAAAATAAATAAGCTGTCAAAAAAAAGGAGGGGCTCAAAATAAGCAGCAGCTGCATATTAAAAAAATGATAGGTGGCTGCATAGAAAATTTTCCCTCCTTTTTTTTCATTTACTTTCATTATTTTCCCTCCATTTTACATTTAGCTCCATAATATAGGTTAAAATGAATACTAATTAATTAGAAATTAATTTTAAGCTGCTTAAATATAAGTAGAAAAAATAGTATTCATGGGGCCACCCGTTGCACAAAATGCTCCTTAAAATATTGAGCAGTGGCTGCTAGCCAAAATAAGCTAAGCAGCCGCATGGGGACCTGCCCTTAGGATTATCCTAAATCTTGACACCTTTGAGGATGCAGACCTACAGCTCAGCCAAACCCGCCACTCTAACCATTTGGCTAAGGAAAGAGGCAAAAAAACCATTAATAATATGTTGAAATAGAAGGAGGTCACGGTGGACTCGGATAGCCATGAGGAAGTTGAAGACACTCAGAACCTGACTAAGGAAAAATATAATATTGGGAACAATGCCACAGAGGAGGCGGATGCGACTAAGGAGACCAATGAGGAGGTGGGTTACACAGGTTTTGGGCTGGTGGGAAAATTCAAGTTTCAAACTGCTCAGCTCGAATGCAATGTGGCCCAGTTAAAAGTGGACATGGAGGGTACCAACAAGACGCTGATGAACGTGAGCAAGTTCATGTTGAAGTTCATGCACGCTTCCTCCATCACCCTCTGTATGTTGAACGAGAAGGTGTCGAATGGGCAGGTTGCTAAGGATGAAGACCCTTGGGAACTCTTCAAGTTCCTGCAGGAGGAGTGGGTAGATCTGTTGTTGTCTAAATGCCTATGAAAAGGAAATTGAGCCTGGTTATGGTTATGGTTTTTTGGGATGTTCCAAGTAGCCCGCTAGGCTATGTTTTTTCTTTAGATTACAACTTTAATTCTAAGTTTATGTGAAGGTTTTTTTGCCCTGCATGGCACGCTATAAACTCCTTTAATTTTAGTACTATGAACTTGGTTCTTTTTGAGACTATGGATATTTGCTGGTGGTGCTCGGGTTTCTATGTTTTGGTTTTTGATAGAGGTAGAATGCTGATATATTTTAATTTGACTACTACTCTACATGTGGTTAATCTGTCATTAACTCACCTCTAGAATGATGTTTATTGTGCTACGGGCCAACACCCTCTTGCTGCTGCTTTTATCAAAAATAGTTTTCAACAATCGAAGGATGCCCTATTAAAAGAAAAAACAAAATAATTAGGCCCTAAAAAGTTAAAAGAAAAAGAAAAGAAGATTCACAACGCAATCCGATGCTCAGAAATAGGGGAAGTAAAAATACCTAAAAGTGCTTTATGCTGAATCTCCTACGAACATCTCTACAAATCATTCGCCGAAGCCAATCCTATATCGAATGTGAGATTGTGAACCACGGATCCCTACCAACCAAAATACCCAACACTGCTTATTTTGTATCACGAAAAATAAAGAAGCACAATCTCGTATTATAGTAACAATTCGACAGAAGAATGAGAGAAAAAAAATCACTTGGAGCGCGTCCAATTTGATCCGAGGCATTGCACACTATGATTTCTTTGGTGTTGTATATGCTTTAAGTGTTCCTCCATGGCGATGTATTTGAAGGCGGTGCAAAGAAAAATTATAAAAGATCGAATCTGGAGACTTCGGGAATAACTTCACATTGTCCACACTAGAACTTCTGATGAAAATTTCCGATGTTGCCCGCCACAAAATGTTTTCCGACTCGGACATGACATATTTTTGGTGGAGGATCCTCCCAATTAATAACCTATTGGCTAAATTAATTTAATTGCTTAAAACAATTCAAAATTGAGGTAGTGAGAACACCACAATATTTAAAGCATTTTTCCCTTATATTGTGAACTTCAAATTTTAAGACATTCATCAACTTTTTTTAGGTTGGTGTGTGCACACAACTCCACATGTGCATTTGTGTACATGTTTTGATAGATGTTCCACATTTTTGTTGACTACCTCTAGACAAGCACTATCTTATATAATACAATATATAATTTTTAAAATCTCCAATTCTTTTTTTTGGGAGAAACAATCAACCTTGCCTTGACTACTAATGCCCTACTTATAGTGAAATAAATATTAAAATACAAAATACAAAAGAAATAGAGGATAGACAACTATCTTCATTTAAGGCACAATAGAAAGGCATGGACTAAGCTCTCTACAAAACTCACCAAAGACAAAAAAAATAAATTGTCAAACTTTTTTTTTCAGATTTGCAAAAACATAGTGATTTTTTTGCAAATATTTTGTAGTTTTCGACCACAAAACATGTAAATCATGAAGAAAAATGCTAAAAATCTGTTGTGTTTTATGGTTTTAAAGATTTGGTCAATGGTACATTTTGTAGGGAGTTTAGTGGCATCCCAATAGAAATAGTTGTTTCTTAGAGTGTGTTTTAAAGTATTGAAAACACAGGTTTGATAAATTCTACATTTTTTATTGACTATTTATGGACAAACATTTTTTTTTATAGTCGTATATTTTTAAAGCTTCAAAATACTTTTTTTTTTTAGAGAGTAATGGACCTTATTTTGAACAACAATAATAATAATACAAAAGAAATAGAGGATAAATAACTATCCTCTTTTGAGATAGAATTTGAATAATTGTCTATTAAAGTGGACAGATTAGATTTTCAACTATTAAATATGAGGGTTTTGGCATGATATAAGTATGAACTGTCACATAAATATAAGTCCCCCAGTTGGCGAGGAAACTTTAAGCTCATTTCTACTCCAAAGAAAGTTTAAAGTATGGTCCTATGCTCGATCATTACTTCAAATTATTTAAGTTAAAAGCATGTGCCATGGATATCTCTCTCTTTAATATTATATTTTATTTTTTTGGTAAAGAATATAATAAAATATTCTTATATGATCCATCAAAAGATAAGGGAGAAATATTTAAAATCAAAAGTAACATGTCAAATCACTAAACATATATAACTCTTAAGCACAATTTGCTATAGCTTAGGGACAAAAGGGGAAGGAGCACAAAGGAAGGGGGAAGATTGTCTTGACCTACGTTGACAACTTCTTTAGGTACCTCCCAATCATCTTGAGAATCCTAAACAATGAGTGACACCAATAGTCTTCAACTTGACAGTACAAGTATATTAGAAACCTTCACACCACTTGATGCAAATGTAGAGGTTTTTCCCCATATGGAACGCCTCTATTAAGGAGGCGGATATAGGATAGATACTAGAAGCCTTCACACACTTGATGCAAATGTAAAGGTTTTTCTCCATATGGAACCCCTCTACTAAGGAGGAGGATAGAGGATAGAGGTATACTAGAAGCCTTCACACCACTTGATGCAAATGTAGAGGCTTTTCCCTATATGGAACCCCTCTACTAAGGAGGTGATGAGAAATAACTTTGTGAATGTGAAGCCAATGGAAATGATCTTTGGGTAAGGGTATTAGGAAACTAATTCACTTATGGTACAAGGAAAAATCTCCCAATGGCGAAGATGTTAAAATTCTAGCATTAGTTTCTCCACTTGCACTTAGATCTAAAAAACTTTCTCATCAAATTTTAGCTTGTGAAGCTTGATACCTTTTATGACATCAACATGTCTTGATGCTTGAACAACATTACAAGATTTTAGAATAGGTGAGAGACCCACCAATAACTAATAACACACCTTTATGTTCATACATTATTTGATTATTTCATCACCAAACTTGTAACTTTATATAAGACAACCGAGGCCTAACATGTTCCATCATGCCAAAACCCTCATATTTAATATTAGTTGGAAATCTAATCCATCCACTTAAATAGACAATTATTCAAATTCTATCTCAAAAAAGGATAATTATTTATCCTCTATTTCTTTTGCATTATTATTATTGTTGTTCAAAATAAGGTCCATTACTCTCTCAAAAACAACAACAATGTATTTTGAAGCTTTAAAAATATATGACTCTATAAAAAAAATGTTTGTCCATAAATAGTCAATAAAAAATGTAGAATTTATCAAACATGTGTTGTCAATACTTTAAAACACACTCTAAGAAACAACTATTTCTATTGGGATGCCACTAAGCTCCCTACAAAATGTACCATTGACCAAATTTTTAAAACCATAAAACACAACAGATTTTTAGCATTTTTCTTCATGATCTACATATTTTGTGGTCAAAAACTACAAAATATTTGCAAAAAAATCACTGTGTTTTTGCAAATCTGAAAAAAAAAAAAGAAAAAAAAAAAAAAAGTTTGACATTTTTTTTTTGTCTTTGGTAAGTTTTGTAGAGAGCTTAGCCCATGCCTTTCTATTGTGCCTTAAATGAAGATAGTTGTCTATCCTCTATTTCTTTTGTATTTTATTTTTTAATATTTATTTCACTATAAGCAGGGCATTAGTAGTCAAGGCAAGGTTGATTGTTTTTCCCAAAAAAAAGAATTGGAGATTTTAAAAATTATATATTTTATTGTATAAGATAGTGCTTGTCTAGATGTAGTCAACAAAAATGTGGAACATCTATCAAAACATGTACATAAATGCACACGTGGAATTGTGTGCACACACCAACCTAAAAAAAGTTGATGAATGTCTTAAAATTTGAAGCTCAAAATATAAGGGAAAAATGCTTTAAATATTGTGGTGTTCTCACTACCTCAATTTTGAATTGTTTTAAGCAATTAAATTAATTTAGCCAATAGGTTATTAATTGGGAGGATCCTCCACCAAAAATCTATCACGTCTGAGTCGGTAAACATTTTGCTGCGGACAACATCGAAAATTTGCCTCAGAAGTTCTAGTGTGGACAATGTGAAGTTATTCCCGAAGTCTCTAGATTCGATCTTTTATAATTTTTCTCTACACCACCATGGAGGAACACTTAAAGAAAATACAACACCAAATAAATCAAAGTGTGCAATGTCTTAGATCGAATTGGACACGCTCCAAGTGATTTTTTTTTCTCTCATTCTTTTGTCAAATTGTTACTATAATATGAGATTGTGCTTCTTTATTTTCCGTGATACAAAATAAGCAGTGTTGGGTATTTTGGTTGGTAGGGATTTGTGGCTCACAATCTCACATTCGATATAGGATTAGCTTCGATGAATGATCTGTAGAGATGTTCATAGGAGATTCAACATAGAGCACTTTTAGGTATTTTTACTTCCCCTGATTCTAAGCATCAGATTGCATTGTGAATCTTCTTTTCTTTTTCTTTTAACTTTTTAGGGCCTAATTATTATTATTATTTTTTTAATAGGGCATCCTTCGATTGTTGAAAACTATTTTTGATAAAAGTAGCAGCAAGAGGGTGTTGGCCCATGGCACAATAAACATCACTCTAGAGGTGAGTTAACAACAGATTAACCACATGTAGAGTAGCAGTCAAATTAAAATATATCAGCATTCTACCTCTATCAAAAACCAAAACATAGAAACCAGAGCACCACCAACAGATATCCACAGTCTCAAAAAGAACCAAGTTCATAGTACTGAAATTAAAGGATTTTATAGTGTGCCACACAGGGCAAAAAAACCTTAACATAAACTTAGAATTAAAGTTGTAATCTAAAGAAAAAACATAGCCCAGTGGGCTACTCGGAACATCCCAAAAAACCATAACCATAACTGGGCTCAATTTCCTTTGCATAGGCATTTAGATAGCAATAGATCCGCCCACTCCTCCTGCAGGAACTTGAAGAGTTCCCGAGGGTCTTCATCCTTAGAAACCTACCCATTCGATGCCTTCTCGTTCAACATACAGAGGATGATGGAGGAAGCGTGCATGAACTTCACCGCGAACTTTCTCATGTCCATCAACCTCTTGTTGGTACCCTCCATGTCCACCTTTAACTGGGCCACATTTTGTTCGAGTTGAGCAATTTGAAACTTGAATTTTCCCACCAGCCCAGAACCCGTGTAACCCACCTCCTCATTAGTCTCCTTAGTCACATCTACCTCCTCCGTGGCATTGTTCCCAATATTATATTTTTCCTCAGTCAGGTTCTGAGTGTCTTTAGCTTCCTCACGACTATCTGAGTCCACCGTGACCTTCTCCTATTTCAACATATTATTAAAGGTTTTTTTGCCTCTTTCCTTAGCCAGATGCTTAGAGTGGCGGGTTTGGCTGAGCTGGGGGTCTACATCCTCAGAGGTGTCAAGATTTAGGATAATCCTCCTACCCTTTTTATTAGGGTGGTGGCCAGAGGCCTCTGGGGTGCGGTCATGTTTCATACCACCCGAGGAATCAAGGATAGGGTGAATATCAGAGGACTTAGGGCTCTCAATAGGGGACAAGTCATGTTTACCCTTAGACCCAGAGGGAGTAGAAAGACATTTTTATAGAGAGACCAAAGGTGAGGGATGGGGATGAGGCTGGGCTTCAGAGACAATAGATAAGGTGGAGGTGGGCATAGGGCCCTGTGAAAGTTGTAAAGCCTCAACATTAGGCCTTGGTGAAGGATAACATGTTTTTTCCCTAAATTTTTAGCCTTAGAAACATTGGCCACATTACTCTCCATGGAGTCCAACAGAAAAAATGGAATGGAGATCAAGTCTTTATGCCTAAGATGATTTAGAAAAGGCAGATGGTAGTAGTAAAAAACCCCAAACCTTCCTTCCAGTGTGAAGTACTTCATGATGATCTTGCACATCTTAGGCCAAAACTCTGGGAGGTCCTCAGTGCTATAGCCACCATGCTTTGAGGCAAGACTCTCTTCAGGGCTTCGAAAGAATTGAGATAGCTCTGTCTTGGCAAGGGTTTTGCTGGTCTTTTTCCACTTACAGCCCGTGGTGGCAAGGCTAGTGGCCTTACCAATGACATGATCTTCATTGATTTCAAACAAGATACCATTCACAAAGACCCTCCTCTCATTCCAGGACACCATAAATTGCCTGGAAATCATCTCGTCATGTCCTATCATACTCTCCATATAAGGCAAAATGCCTCCCTCTTTGCAGAAATGCATAACCATCAGTCCGAGGTAAATTCTTCCTATATTTTATCCGACTCGATTCTGTGACGATCACAACCCATCTTTGTAGGGCACACACCAAGTGAAGAAAATGCGACCCTTAGGGTGGTTTTCGTTTAGCACCAAGAAAATATTATACAAACTCCAGCAACAACCCTTCTTACCAAAATAACTCCAGTTAAAAGCCGAAGGACAAATGATTTTTGCATAAGGAAAATCAGAGTGAGGTAGAGAAGTAATCGGCTCATAATTAGCATCATCAATAGGGTAATAAATGCAAATCCTAGTCATAATCCTTGCTAGTACCGCCATGAGAGAAAGCACATGAGAGGTATGCTGAGAAGTGAAAAAGCACTCATAAAACTTAGCACCATATCTATGGCAATCTGCCATATAACGAATAGGCCATCAAGCCATCTTACCAAAAAGGTGGTAATTCAAAATCTCGGGGCCGAGGTCATGTCATGTACTCAACCAATTGTAGAGCACGATATCCCCACCAAGCAACATGTGGCACATGAGTTCAAAACCAACACAAGTGGTAGGAAGGAGGGAGAAAACAATGACCCACCACTCCAAAAGGCAGATTTTAAACATCATTGAGAGTACTAGTTTCATCTCTCATTTCCTGTCGAAGTAGGTCCTGAGTAGGCTTAGGGAGCTGACTAACATCCCTCCAGCATCGAACTCTTTCAGACAACAGACCAACAACAGCCAAAGAGTCTGCATCAGGGTTCCATTCTCTATGAGTATGTCTTATAGAAAATTCTTCTAGTCTAGCAAGGAGGCCCCAAATGTCACTTAGAATAGGATCCACTTTTGACCCCGCCTTGGAGGTGCCTTGAACTGCCTCAACAATGATTTTGGTGAAGGATAACAAGTTTTTTCCCCAAATTTTTAGCCTCAGAAACATCAACCACATTACTCCCCATGGAGTGCAATAGAAAAAATGGAATGGAGATCAGGTCTTTATGCCTAAGATGACTTAGAAAAGGTAGATGGTAGTAGTAAAAGACCCCAAACCTTCCATCCAGCGTGAAGTACTTCATGATGATCTTGCACATCTTAGGCCAAAACTCTGGGAGGTCCTCAGTGCTATAGCCACCATGCTTTGGGACGAGACTATCTTCAGGGCTCCAAAAGAATTGAGATAGCTCCGTCTTGGCAAGGGTTTTGCTAGTCTTTTTCCACTTACGGCCCATGGTGGCAACGCCAATGGCCTTACCAATGACATATTCATTGATTTTAAATGAGATATCGTTCACAAAGACCCTCCTCTCATTCTAGGACGTCGTAAATTGCTTGGAAATCATCTCGTCATGTCCTTTCATACTCTCCATATAAGGCAAAATGCCTCCCTCTTTGCAGAAATATATAACTATCGAGTCTGAGGTAAATTCTTCCTCAATTTTATCCGATTCGATTATATGATGATCACCACCCATCTTTGTCGAAGCGTAGAAACCCAGAAAGCAAACCACTAAGGGCACGTACCAAGTGAAGAAAATGTGACCCTTAGGGTGGTTTCCATTCAGCACCAAGAAAATATTACACAAACTCCAGCAGCAACCCTTCTTACCAAAAAAACTCCAGTTAAAAGCCGAAGGACAAATGATTTTTGCACAAGAAAAATCAGAGTGAAGCAGAGAAGTAATTGACTCATAATTAGCATCATCAATAGGGTAATAAATGCAAATCCTAGCCATAATCCTCGCCAGTACCGCCAGGAGAGCAAGCACGTAAGAGTTACGCTGAGAAGTGCAAAAGCACTCATAAAACTTAGCACCATATCTATAGCAATTTGCCATATAACTAATATGCCAACAAGCCATCTTACCAAAAAGGTGGTAAATTTGGGGAAAAAATTGTTATTAATGTTTTCAATACTGTTTGTAATTTCATGAGATCTTTATTTTTTTTCGTTAAACGATGTAACAAATAACGACATGTACGGTCTTGTTTCTTAGTGGTTTGACTTTGTACAGAGAAGTTTGATACATTGAAGGATCAAAGGAGCGCAGCTCAAGCTAGAAAGGCAACTTTGTTTGCAGAAATGAGGTTAGAAACACCAAACCCATTTTTCTGTTGTTATTTTTGAAGTTAGGGTTTGGTTTGATATGATAGTTGGATGGAAAAAAATGTCAGGTTATTTCTCCTTTATATTACCTGTTTGTTTTGGTAGTAGGGTATTCTTAGGGGGGCTTTGATGTATATTTCTTGGTTTGATTTTGGTGTCAGGATTTGCTGTGTGCAATGGAATTTCATGTCTTCTAGGAACCACTTAAGACCAAATATCCAGATGAAGTGACCAAAAAGAAGTTAGTTAGGGCCTGTTTGGCGCCTGGAATTAACCTGGAATAGGCATTATTGAATTGGTCAGTGCTCTCAAGATGTTTGAGCTAAGGAACAGATCAAACGCCTTTGCCACAACGCTGCCAGGAAAGATGAAAATCTCCTGGCAAGATCATATTTCTTTGGAGTGAAACGGAGCACTTTATGTGACTTGTTTTGGTATTATTTTATGGTCCCCGGAACCAAGAAATATTTCCTCTCTATTTACTAAAGCATTCTTTATACTCCTGAGCTATCTCGATTGTAGATTTCCAATGACTACTAAAGCATATGAATGATGGGCTTGCCCAAATCGCTGCAACATCTCAAATTGGAGATTACTAATTGATGTCTCATTTACATTTGTTCATTAACACTAAATTGAAGTTGTCGATGATATTTTATGAGTTTCATCTTCTCACTAATTTCAAATTTGATTTCTCAAATTCTATTTCTATTATCAACATAATTTTATTTAAATGTATCACTTGAGATTTTTGTGATCATTGAGGCTACGTGGTTGTGAGGCATCTAGCATATACTCAACCTCCATTATAAATATATCTTTGCAATCCAAATATTGTATTCTGTTGATCTTGCTAATTGAAATCATTTTTTTTTCTTTAAGTTAATTTAGAGTATTTAAATGAGTGTTCTTGAGTAAATATAAATGAATTTAAATCAATAAAAGATAATAGAGAATGATACAAATATGTAAATAAAAAATCTTGCAAAACATAAATGTAGAGGATAAGATATTTATTTAATATAATTTTAATGAAGAAATGAATTTGTGTTGCACATAATTCATTTTATAAAAAAATAGATTATATTAATGCATGCGTTACTTGGAATTTTTATTCTTTATAACTCACATGCACTACTAGCCCTACCACACATATATGCAAAATGTGAAAACACAACAAGCCCATTGAAATGTTTACATATTATTGATGGTACTATTTTTAAATTATTCGAATTAATTATCAAAATATTTATTACAAATTAAAATGTAATGTAGATTAGAAAACATAAAGTTCAATGTTAACTCTTAAAAAATAAAAAATAATATTTAATTAAACAAAGTAAAGTAAAATAAATATGAAGATAACAAAAGGATAACTTTAATCCGTTGTGAAAATTTAGTTAGAAAATGATTCTTGGTTTAGGTGACTCGATGACTTAGATTCTTTGCTCATGAAACTTAAGCTAAATGGTGAACTAGTTTAACAATATTACTCTCATTAGAGGAGGAGGAGGAAGAAGAAGAAGAAGAGGAAGAGGAAGAGGAAGAGGACGAGGACAAGGACGAGGAAGAAGAAGAAGAAGAAGAAGACGAAGAAGAAGATGAGGAGGAAGAAGAAGAAGAAGAGGAGGAGGAGGAGGAGGAGAAGGAAGAAGAAGTATCTTGCTATCGGCTAACCATTGCACCTCTATTAGGTGAAGTGCTAGTGTTAAATTTATAAAGAATAATATTTAAAAACTTTTATATTTTGAGAAATTAAATATAAATTTAAATAACATTGAATTTTTATTTTTAATCTATCAAAGGGCTTTATGTCAAATTCAAATAATTTTTGCAATTTGATAATAAACATAATTCGAAATGGTTACTTTTCAACTAGGAGCCAGGATTGCCAGGTATCCATTTCATCAAACTTGTTTAGGGCACAATCCCTAGCCTCATGATGTTGGAAGCCTTGCACTTAGCGAGTCTTGACCCCTATTGAACTTATTCATAATCATTTAACTTCAATAGATCAAGAATCCATTGACATCCTATATTTTGTGTTTCAATAATTCACATTATTTCAAACTTGAAAATATAAATATATAAATTTAGGGTAAAAGCACAATAAGCTATCACCCTTTTACAAAGTAAGAGGCTAACAACACCAAAACTGAACAAATTCAAGGGCATAAAAGTTACATTTTTGTTGAGAATTTGAAGATGATGTAAACTGATGAAATTTGTAAAATAGGATGAATTTTATGCCTATAATTTTTAAAAATTAATTTGAGCAAAAATTAATATATTTTTAAAAAAAATTTAGGTGTAATTTTCATATCCTGAAAAATACTACAAATCAGGGAGTTTACTTCCTGTCAAACCATTATAAGTAAAACATTGTTTTTCCCTCCAATTTCATAATATGTTTTAGATGACATGTATATTTAGTGCAAGAAAAAAGAAAGAAGTGTTTTTGATCTATAGTTTACCCGTTATAAGCATTCAAAGTCAAACTTACCTGAAATCAACATTTTTTTTTTCTCCCGTCACTTTTTCCCTATCAAAACTATGTCAAAAACCAAATAAATTACGTATTCTTGAAGAGGACACTCTCCTCTAATGTCGTATATGATTTTAAAAATTTTCTGAATTGATTTAGCATTTTTCTATATTTTCCGAATCAATGTCTTCTCAAAGTTTAATATACCTACATGTAGTTTTTAGCAAATTTGTTTAATGTTTTGTAGTTGAAACAATATAAAATTTATATATCCAAAATCTTACTTCCGAGATCTACAAAATGGTACTTTTAATTTTTTAACATTTTCTATTTTGATCAGAGAAAATTACAGCAGAAGTGCAAAATTCTAGTTTTTTTTGTGTTTTTGGAGGTTTGGCTGCCAACATGGCATGCCACCTAGGTAGACTCGGCCGAGTCCGACTCGGCTGAGTCTCTATGGGGTCGGCCCCACACAAATAGCCAAAATAGTGTGCAAATAAGGGGCTTGAGATGGTCTTTTATATTAAAAATATCATTTAGACTTGGCTGAGTACCACTTGGCCTAGTCTACTAGGCCACGTAGACGTCATTCAGCACCGCATGGCGCCTAAGTGTACTCGGCCCAGTTAGACTGGGCCAAGTCTAACTCAGTTGAGTCATTTGAGTTAGCCGAAAAGGTGACACTCAATTGTGCTTTTACCCTTTAATTTTTTTCAAATTAAAAAATTAGATCAGCACAATCTATTTTATTGTATTGCTATTAGGACTCAACTCTGTGGTTCTCAAGTCAAACTCATTGACCCATGTTTCATGATTAGTGGTTCACAAGAACCCATCTCTCATGAGAATGAATGGAACACTTAGCACTCATTACATCTAGGTGATGCTCATAAAGGCGAAGCAATGAATGAAACACTTAACTCTCGTTGCATCTATGTGATGCTCATAGAGGTGAAGCAAATAATGGAACATTTAGCACTCATTGCATCTAGGTGATGCTCATAGAGGTGAAACAATAATTGGAACACTTAGCACTCATTACATCTAGGTGATGCTCATAGAGGTGAAGCATTGGGCCTTCTGCAAGCATCAACTAGATGCAATAAGTGTTTGTATATGAGAAAAAATAATCCCTGTGAAACAAGCGTTAAACATTCAAACACCAGTTATACATGTTCATATTCAAATCTTAAACTAACAAGAAAATCATGTCCATTATAATTCTTACACTACTTTCCACATAACCGCAGATGAGCATGAAGCAAGTGCACTCAAGACTTGCTTGATTTAAGCTTTTAGAGAGGGTGTGAGTGTGCTCTCCCAACACAAGTGGTGATCCCACTAATGAATGCAAACTAGATTGTGATAAAAGATTGAAATACTTAAGGAGGAGCTATGTAAACAACCTTCAAGGATTCAAGATAAGAGACCAAAGAGTAGATGAAGCTATTGAATGAAATTATGATTAGCAATCAATGAAAATTATCTAAGATTCAAATTCTAAATCTACCATGAATGCAAACAATCTACGAAAGAGTTAGTAATAAAAATTACAATGGATACAATAACTAACATAATATTTCTAAAATGCAACAATGAATGCAAAACAAAAAAATGGATCATTTGCTTGAGACAAGGGTCTTATTTGTAACATTTTGGAGGGCTGGGGTGAAGTAGATGCATCCACATAGGTGCCACTAAGGAGACATATAAACTATGCAAAACCCAAGACTTGCTCACACTTGTGAGAAATTTGAGATGTGAAGGGTCAATGTGTACTCCAAGTACACGTGTAAGTGTGTAAGAAAGATGTAAGAGAGTCATTTTTCACACTTTTGGAAAATGTAAGAGGTGTCATAAAAAAATATAAGAAACCTTGTTTAAACCTTTTTAGCAATTTCTAAAAAATGTGTATTTTAAATTATTTGCTCAATAATTATGACTAATTTTGTAAGAAGATGAAAATTAACTTAATTAACTTTAGTTAATTAATAAATATGCTTATTAGATAGAAAATGATGTGTATAGGGTAACATTTAGATTAAATTTAAGATTAAATTAAATAAATTTTAACTTAATCACAGTTTAGTAGAAATAAAGCATGTGGAAAAACAAATAAATTAAAAATTTATTTAAAAAAGGAGTAGTCAATGAATCTATAGATGAATATGACAAATATAATTAATTAAAATTAACTATAATGTTATTAAGGACATTAATTAAATTTATGTTAAGTGTTAGAATGGACAAATTTAGATGTTGTTGAGCATTCTATTCTCATGAGAGATTGATTCTTCTGAATTGCATTCATGAAACATAGATCAATAAATTTGACTAAAAAACTACAGTGTTGAATCATGATATGAAAAAATATTTCCTACTTATCAATGATATAAACTCAAAAAAAAAACACAAATTAAACACTTACCTATTATAATTTATAATTACACGTTGTAAATCTGCATCTACTTTTCAAGGTGAATGAGGTAATTGATAATTAGTGTATTCTCCTGGTGTAAAAACCGTTTTTTCTGAAAGCAAGGCGCCGTAGCCCAGATTTCAGAAAAAACCAAGCCCCTTCCATACCACATTATTTTACAATTGGAAATTCCATCACAATCCGGTGCCTTGGAATTGCAGAGTTGGATGTGCTGCCATTTCGGGGAGCTAAAATATCAGCTTGGAGACTTAAAAACATAATAAAAAGGTCTGTACATAATCTATCTGGGTTCTAAGTAGGAAATATCTGATGAAATGCTGGAGCTTGCTGCACCCCCAGAGGATGTTGCTGCATTGTGGGTCGATCCAATTGATCCCCCCAAATCATGGCCCCTGTTTCCGTCTCTTGAAGAAAGCAGGTCTAAAAGCGCTGGCTTTTGAGGGTAAATATGTATTGGTTGTTGGCTTGTCATCATTCCCACCACTTGTGACATTGTTGGACGTCATTGTGCTGTGCCCTGCACGCACAGTAAAGCAATTTCTATTGATCTTTCTATGTCTTCTCTTGAGTGATTTGCATCCATCTTTGGATCTACTATTCTCCAAACATCTCCCAATTCGTAAAGTTTCCACGCCTGTGACCAATCAAAACCAAAGGAAGCATAAGGAATTCTGTTAGAAGTGGAATTGCACATCCCGCCAGGAGAATAAGTCTGTACTGACACTTCGAATCCAATTGTAATGAATGGTAACTGCTGTTTAAAAGAATGCATTGCGTAGAGATGGATGACTTTGTTACAGCAAAGGAGGCATCAGATTATACCCATTCAAGGAGAAAATGTCTCTGGGGCGACACAGTTATATCAAGGTTTTGTCGCCCGCTTACAATTTCCAGAAAAAGCACTCCGAAGCTAAAAATGTCAGCCTTCTCCGTTAACTGCCCACGAACGGCATACTCTGGTGCAAGGTAACCGCTGCAGCCATGTTTACAACGCAGTTACAATCCATTGCAATTGTATTGCAACTATTATATGTGTGTTAAATGGGATTCATTCTTACAATGTTCCTGCAACTCTTGTGCTGACGTGACTGCCAAATTCAGGGAAAAGTCTAGCCAATCCGAAATCTGAGATTTTGGCGTTGTAGTTGTCATCAAGTAAGATATTACCTGCTTTAATATCACGGTGCACAATCCTTGGTTGAGATTCTTCATGAAGATAAGCAAGCCCGCGGGCTATTCCTACAGCAATGCTCTTCCGTCTGTTCCAATCTAGTGATGAATCTAATTCCGTCCCTGCCAAGTATTTCATTAGAAACGTTTTTAGCATTAACTTTATATCATGTGACACCAACAATCTTAATAGTCTATTGATTCAAGTTGGCAAATATGCTAATGGGTGAACAGTGATGCTGGATTTCTCTTGTGCAATTATTGTCAGGACTTCCAAAAAGGTTATAAATGCATAAGTGGGCACGCAAACAAATTTGCCAGGCTAATCTAATGCTGCATACAAATCAATTTAGCAAGCAGGACAAAAAATTATTGATATAGCAAAATTAAAATCAAAAGAAAGTTCCATCTTTAGAGAGAAAAGGATATGAGTTCTGACACGTAGCTTTCTAAATGCACACAAGGGAAGAACACACGTTTTCTTGAAACAATATTATCTGTTCCTTATCCGGGAAAAGCCTTTTTATTCCTCTGGATATAAATTTTCCCTGCTATGTCCAAGGTACTGCCAGGGCACCCAGATTCTCTGTGGGGCCTTCTATTATCTGGGCACCTGGGTTCCCTGTAGGTCCTTCTGTGAAGAACCCATGGGGAACTCGCCCTGGGAAAATGATGCGGGAGCATCTGCTTGCCGTGCCAGGATGGGAGCATCGACACATGGTATGGACATCCATTAGATGGATTTATTGAGCTGTCGACACTTGGCAGATGTAACGCCAAATTCTTCAAGGTGTTCTAGCATCTCCGAAAAGAACGGTAGCAATGGAGGGAATATAAGGATACATGGCAGATGAAGTGCTGGAGAAAAAATCTTTTCCTTTCTTAGAAAAAAAAACCTGCATAGGAGTTATAGAGAGCAGGATTAATGAGTTAGAGGAGGAAGTGGCCTGTGTGGAGAGGCAAGGTGAGGCTACGGAAGTTTAAAATTTAAAAGGGGAAAGGGACAGCGTACGGAAAAAAGGCAGAGAGGGAGAGTGGGTCTGCATAGAGAGGGTTGGGTAGGAATTAGTATGGCTGCATGGTGTGAGAAAAGTTGCAGGTTATGATTTGTGGGAGAGAGCAGAGGTCCATGCGAATGATATTATTTTTGTAAGGTTAATGTGATGTATCAATTTAGAATTTTGAATAAAATTATTTCGTGCGGCAAGGTTTAGTAATAAGAACAGTCTCTGTTCTGTTCTTGTGTGTTGATTTGTGTAAGTTCGTAGTTAGTGCGGAGGTCCATTCCTCAGATGCATCAGAAAATATTTGTGAAAATTGTAGATGTTTATCTAGCCTCAGGTAAATTCTCTTTCCTTTCCCTTCTCTTTCTGATTTCGCTGGACTTTTGTGCTACTAGCATCCATTTTTTAATGATGTGGATACCAAATTTTGTGGTTCTCTTCCAGTAGACTTATGCAAAGCATTAAATTTGTCCTACTTTGAGAATTTTGTTTGCCGATAGATGGCCGTCTGAGATCCCTTAGAGAAAAGACAGAGATGCTGTAGGAGGTTGCATGATTTAGCCGAACAAATGTTGTGCTGATGGCAAGATAAACATCTCCATTTTTTCACAAATATTTGCTGAGTTTCTACGAGTATCATGTTCTTATAATTTATAGTTTTGAACTAAATATCTATATCTTCAGACTTGTACTGAAGGGGAAAAAAATTGCCACACCGCTGTACCTGCACCCATACCCAAACCAGTAACTTAAGACCTTGTGATGCCCTTTTGAGCTGTCGAAGCCTTCAACTGCTTTCATAAGGCTATGCGCCAGATATTTAGACATGACAATATGCATCAAATATAGTTTATGCTATGATCTTCTGACTATTTTGCAGAAAGGGTTAGAGAAGAATTTAGAGAATTGGTAGCAGTGTAGGATGCATTAAGGAAAGGTTGTTTGTCAATGCTGGGCTAAGAGAAATTTTCATCTAGACAAAAACTTCGTCCTTAGAAATGTGATTTCTGAAGGTTTATAGAAGCAATAAAGAATGTTGATCTGCAGAACATAAAAAAATACAATATTCAAATGTAAATATTGTCAAAGAAGATGTACATTTATAGAGAATAATTCAAAACTGAATCCAGAACTACTAACTGCTGATTATACAATGTTCATTATTCTTTTATTCTCCCCATACTAAACATTGGAACTACAAAACAGATGTTCATTATTCCTTATTGTTGGTGCTCTATAAACCATCAATTTCAATGTAAATTTCACATTTAAATGAACCTTTAACTAATTGCACAAGGGAAAGGTATTTTCTTGATCAAGGGCAACATAAAGAAGTTTGGATCAGCTTGAAAAGTAGGTAACTGAAGCTTCAGTACTTGCTTTATAGATATTTAGATGATTATGATCTTTATACGTTGTAGAAACTATTCTAAGATGCATATATTAAGTGTAGCCGATATAAGAGGGAAAGGCATTTCTAAGAAACTTATATGAGAAGATTATTTATTTGATTATTTATGTATGATGTACGTATGTATGCATATGTGTATGTATGTCGTATCGAAGCTCTACAGTCTCTACGAATGATTGCAGAGTAAAATATTATATCAATTTCCAAGATATTTCATAAATTACCATACTGTGCATTGTTTAGGACAATATAAACGTTACACTTTGCTAGGCTGAAATGAATTGAAAATTAAGGAACATAAGAGCGACTGAGCGACTGGACAGTCATTCCAGATCCAGTAAACAAAATATAGGATACTTAATCTATCATTATAAGTTGTACATTCATATTGAGCAAACAATAATAACAAGAAGTAAGAGGAAATTGAAGGAAAGAAATTCTTACTAAACAAGATCTTATCGAGACTCTTGTTTGGGAGATATTCATAAACTAGCAATTTTTCTGATCTCTCTGCACAACAGCCCAGTAATTTCACAAGGTTCCGATGTTGAACAGCGGAGATAACATTTGCTTCGTTCAAGAATTGATCACTCCCATGTTTTGAGTGCACATTGAGCCTCTTCACTGCCACTAGGGCACCATCTGGAAGAATACCCTGCATCCTTAATCACCACGAACACTCAGCAGCTTCCTTACAATAAGAATTTTACAAAGTTCAAGTTTGCAGACAAAGAGTAATGGTGGAAGTCTTTGCCTGATAGACCGAGCCATAGCCTCCCTCCCCAAGTTTCTTCTTCTCATCAAAGTTCCCAGTAGCATGCCTCAACAGCTCATAAGAGTATATTCGAATGCCTGCGATCTCTCCTGTATCACCATCAAAGATTTATCATTGTCTGTTGTGAAAAGCAATTGAATGTTACAAGCTTAATAATGTTCTAATAAATGAAATAAATATATGTACTTTGAGGATCATTCTGAGGTATTCTCCATTTCCATCTCCATCTCCACGAGAGCATATTATTCTTGACAAGAATTAGCAAAAGAGAAAATAATAGCAGAATAGATACAAGCAGTGCTCCAACTATGCTCCATAAAATTCGACTGTTTAACTTATGTTGATTCTCTGCAAAGGTTCCAATTCACAGAAATTAGAATTACCAAATCAATAGAAATTAATTTTGAAAAGCAATGCAAGACATAAGAAGCTAAGGTTGTATTGATAATACTAGAAGACATTTGTTCAATGGAAATCCCTACCTAGACTACATCACAGGTCCTCGGCATTTATTTTTGATGAGCAAACTCGGTTTTTAGCCTGGTCTGAGTTTAGAGAGACTATCTCTCTCTTCCCACTTAAACTGTTGAGATCATACTGGTGGCTTACTCTTCCCACTTAAACTGTTGAGATCATACTGGGGGCTTAGTCCCTACACTCCACTTGTTCAAATCTGCGAGCACAATGGTCTAGTGTAGGCACAAGGTCCACAAGCACAATGGCCTAGTGGGGGTTTGATCCTTGGTGGCTGCCTCACCAACAAAGCGTTGCTACCCTGGCACTAAGTGTTTCTATCCTACCTCAATCCACGTTCTGATCCCTCATACCTCAATCCTCTATCTAATTCTAATCCACCATCCACTCCATACACTAGTCCATCACCTTCCATTCCCTCCTATCTCAATCCACCTTCATCTACTCCATCTTATCTCAATCCACCATCTTCCATTCCCTCCTACATTACCGCAACTTCCATTCCACAATCCATCTACATCCCTCAATCCACTTCATGTGGTATGCTCCAATCCATCGCTCCTCCCCCACCAGTTAGTCAACCCAGTTCACAAGTCACTTCCACGCCTGCTTACGTGAACTACCTAGCCATGCCATCCTCCACATACACTTCTCCACTATCATTCAATCAACCAAGTTCACAAGCCATTTTCACACCTTCATATGTGGACTATCTTAGCTTCCCACCATCTGCATATGCTAATCAACCACCTCAACCTTACACATACAAACAAACCTACCAAATGACAAGGAGGTTCCATCAAATGACTCGTCAAAAACCCCAAAATACAGTTCTTAAAGTTGTGGGGTCATGTCAATCCACTCCATCCTATGAAGCCACTATTGATGAGGCCCTTCCACCTCCCACACTCACCATTCATCTTGCATCTCCTAATACCACTAAAACCCTCACAACTATTGACCCATCCAACTCCAATCCCTATCTTCTCCTACTATCATCCAAGCCCCATCCAATTAACCTCATGAGTCCACCTCCTTCCATCCATCCTAATTGAGGAGCATCCCGTCCTTCCATCTACTCCATCTGAAGAGTCTACCAACTCATCCCCTGTCACACCATCCACACCAATCCAATCATGTCAAGATCTTGTCCCAAAGCATGTTGAAATATCCATCAACCTAAATCAAGATCATATCATTCCACCCACTCCATCTGAAGATCCATTACCATCCCCCCATCTAAATCAAGATCATAGCATCCCATCTACTCCACTTCATGATCTATTATCACCTCTAATTCAAACCATCCACCACCATTAGTCTATCTCCTTGGTTCACTTACATTCATCCACAATGGTTCACTTGCAGCATAGGAACATCTCATATCCACTACTCACACTCCACCAAATAATGGACTCACGTCTTGTTCCCTGCATAACAAGTATCCTATTTTAGATCGAATGCTTAAAAAAATGAACTATCAAGGTAAAGGCTTAGGCCTACACATGAGCAAGGTACCCTAGAACCCATCCATGTCAAAGCACATCCACGATCTCATGGTCTTGGTTACATATCCCAAAGCACTTGATCCAAAAATGTTGGTACAACTAATGCAAAATCCAAGCATGCTTCCAAAATCACAATCACATCTTCCCACTATTCCTCAAAACCACTTACCACCATTTTCCCTCCTCCACCATATCGACTCAAAACAACCATCAATCTTCCTCCTTCATCCTCTAAATCCATTTTGGGTCCCTATATCTCAAAATCCACCATCTAACAAATCCATTTGGGGCCCTTATATCCAAAAACCCCATCCTCCATCTTATCATACTCATCCCTTCATCAATCAGTCCAATATCCCTCTCACTCACCATAAACATCCCACTCCTTTAATTCCCAATTAGGATCAACAATGGCACACACTCATGCATCCTACCTCCATCACTCTATTCATATTCCCTCCATCCCATACATCTTCTCACACTCCTTGCAATGCTACTAGCAGTAATTTGGATGCCAAATAAAAAATGCATAAAGCTATACATCCACAACAATCTAAATATCGCCATATCCCCTCAAAAAGACATGTTCAAACAATGAAAAATGCAGTAAAACCCAAAGGCCACAAAGACCCACCAAAGAAAAAGTTAAAACAATGTGGACCCCAAAACAAAAGAAGCAATGCATCCAAAAGAAAAATCCTCAATGGTATCCAAAGTTGCTAATCCACTTGAGCTAAGCATTTCTCCCCTCCATCTCCTAAATCTATTTTAGTTCCTTATGTACCAAAACTACCTACCATAACTCCATCATATCCACAAGCCAAACATTCCTCCCCTCCATCTTCTAAGTCCATTTTGGGTCCTTATGTCCCAAAATTACCTATCATAACTCCTCCATCATATCCACATCTACCATCCATCTCCCCTCCACTCATTCAACACCCCCCATAACATGTGCCAATGTTTGTCCTCAGAACATCCCCCCATCACATTCACTTTCCATCATTCCATCTAAACAGTTTCCACCATTGTCTCCCTTACACCACATATATCCCCCATCTAATCCATGCCTTTGCATAATTCACCCACCCTAATAAGGTTGTACTAACATCCAATGGTCGGTCCAAATGGGCTCCTACCACCTTGATATGAAAACTTGATGTTTGAGCCCTCCATCCATCTATCCATCACCTATCTTCCAACTCCACTTATCCACATCCTTATACATCCATAAAATTCCTCCCCAAAAAGTGAAAAAAAGTCAAACAAGTAAAAAAAATTGTCCAATGGTGAAAACTTGGCAAACAAGTACCATGATGTAAACTTGGCAAATAAGCATCATGTGTAATCCCTCCATCCATTTTTTCTCCACAGTTGGGGGCAATTTCTTCTAGCTACCAATCCATCACTTCATCCATCTCATTTGCCTACCATAACCCATCATATCCCATCAATCGCTTCCTCCATCTCATCTACCTAACATACCAATCATATCCCATCCATCACTTTCTCCATCTCATTTGCCTACCATACCTATCATATCTTATCTATTTTACTTCATCCTCCTTTGTATCTCAATAGGAAAAAGGCCACCATTTAAACATGTTTTGGACAACTCTTGGCATCCATTTCCCCATTACAATTTTCATCCACCTATCCTCCTATCCATCCATTCTTCTTCCCATCCATATAATCCATCCACACACCTTCATCATCCTTATCCACCCATCATCCTATCTCCATCTACCTCCCTCATCCTCTTCTCATCCTATCATACCCCTCCTAATGCCTCATCATGCATGACATATCCTAAGTGGGGACATCTTATAGCTTGGTGGCATAGTCCTTAGAGACCCTATCTTATCCACCTTTCATCTCCCAATCCTCATCTACTATCATCTCTTCATCCATCATTCTTCCATTTCCTAATCTTTACCCCCCTTCCATCTCGTCATCCATAATCTTTTCATCTCCCCATCCTTATCTATCTTCATCCCAAATCCCAAATCCTTTCAACTCCCTATCCTTATCTTCCTCCATCCCTTCATCCATAATCCTTCCATCAATCGATCCTTCTCTTATAATGCTTCCATCTCCAAATCCCCCATCATCTCCTCCATCTTTCAATCCCTCATATCATATCATTTCATCACTTGTTACATCCCTTGTCATTGATGTCTAGCTTTAGGCTACCCCTATCATCCTTTGCAATCCAATGCCATCCATTCCATCAATCCCAATGCTCCTCACAATCCACCATCACATGGAAATCCTATCCATCTCCTCCAATTATCCAAAATCAAACACCAATCAGCCCACCCAATCACATCCTTGGTCTTGTTCCAAGTCTTGCTACAAGCCTTGATCACAATCCAATCATCATCATCGAGATACATCCTTCCCAATCCTTGTGTTGTTTCGAGATGCATCATTCCCACATCAACAACATTCCATCAACCATCAATCCAATCCTTGTGTTATTTCAAGATATATCATTTCCAATGAACAACACCACATCCACCATCTATCCATCTTGATTGAGGCAACATCATGTTTGCATTTATGTCACCATTCACAATCCCAACCCCTTGTATATCTTATACCTCCTGTAAATAGTATCTTGTACATAGTGTCAATTGTGTCTCTTCACCTAAGATCATTTGACATGTGTCTTTAGGTTCCATCCTTTGTGACAATCAGTCCTTGTGTCATCAAGAGTGTTCCTTTCTTTAGCTAGTGCTTCAACAATCATCTCTTGGTCCCTTGGAGGCTTGTGTGTCTCACTTGTCTCTTGTCATAGGAATCCTAGTTTAGTATCCATCATTGATCTTTGCGGGATGTATCCTTCCTCACATCAGACAAATCAATCACCATCTATCATCTTCCCCATGGAAAAAGGTGCATGAGATACTTGTTATTTCTTTGGTACTTTTAGATCTATGTTTATCTTTATCTTGAGCTTCCTTATTTTACCTCCTTGTGGTCACCATGATCCTTTATATCATGGTGTACTATGAATGGTAAAACTAGGGCATGGTCTTATTTTTTGCCCGTGTGTATCTTTTTGTTGTGTTCCATGTTGTTTCCACATGAGAACTCTATGGTCTCATATTATGTTGGGGCATATCTTTTGCTTGTGGTTTTTTCTAGCTTCATGCCCACCTTCTTGCAACTTTGTGAGATGTTAGACTAACCTTTTTGTTTGTTGTGTCAGTCCTATGCATGTGATACAAAGTCATCTTGGTTCCTCATACCCTGGTGCATAACATTATATGCTAAATCAAAATAAGTGCTCACTACAAGGCAGTTACCATACAGTGCTCAATCTCCCCCCATTCATCTATGCGACATATTGCTAATCCATCCATCCTATCTTTCTATCCCCTCATCATTTGCATTATCTCCCCATCCACTTTTCTTTCATTCATCTTTCCTTGCATTTATCCAAATCCATTACATTATCATATCATTGCATCTTACACAGTATAGACTTTGTTAGTTTGTTTCTTATCATTTTCATCCTTCCATTACCATTATCATTCATCCATAATGCATGCATCATCTCATCCATTTCAAGAGCACACTCGTGTTCTCTTAAACTCACATGTCCTCTCGAGGGGGCATCCTTATGTTCATCTCCCATCATCATTCCTCCTAGTCACTCTTTTGAATGACTAGGGCATCTTTTCTAATCCAACCATTTTCTTCCTAGCTCCATGTTTTAATTTTCTTTGAAATGATGCGACTTCATAATATCATCTCAAAGAGGGGCAAAACATAGACACCTAAAATTGATAACTTACATTTAGTCAGTTTATCCCCATTATTCGTCTATTCTATCCATTTCTATTATTAAATAATTTATTACTATTTATATTATTATATTTATTCCCCTTTTCTACTCTATTACCTAAGGTAATTAATTTACCTATCCAACACTACCTTTTAGCCCATAATTTATTCAATTAAGTAAATACCCTTATTTTTAATTAAAGTAATCTTTTCTCTTTTCCTTCAATTTTGAATTAAAATTAATTCAAAAACCATTTTCCCTAATCCACTTGCATCCTCCAATATTTCCCACTTGCATCCTAATCCTAATCTCCACCTAATCCCCTCCACAAAGCACATGCACACATTTGATCCTTAATTAAGTGTGGTCATCTCTCCCCATCACATCAAGCACATGGGCTTGTCCCTACAAGTACTCAAAAATGAATTTTTAATTCATTTTATTCCTCTCATCTATCCTCAACCATCGATCTTCATAAATCAATCTTGACCAACCATTCATCTCATCTAAAATCCTATAATCCAACCCTTCTCCATTTTTCTAGATCATGTCACCCATCTTCCATTAGACTTTTGTTTTGCTGCCAAAATATTAAGTAAGCACAAATCCAAATCGAACATCACAGGCAAATCTACCCAACAAGGGGCTTGATACAATTTTTATATGCTCTTTTAACCTCTTTTAGCCTAATCTCGATTGTTGCTTTGATTTGTGGTTTTGAGTGCTTTTCATTAGTATTTGCATTCCTTTTGAACTCAATTTCCCTGGACACATGTAGTACTTACCAAAAAAAAAAAAAATCTATCACACAACGTTTAAGGTAGGATAGGAATCCATTTTGGCGATAACAATTTGAAGGTTAATTTTTAGGTCCAACAAGGATAGAGTATATAAAAGATCCACATCACTTCAAAGATGGATGATGGTACAAATTTATAAAAAATAAATCTAATTTAATAAAGCACTGAGTATGAAATAACATCATCTTTGTGTTGTTTTGTGAAGTGCAACAAGCCCCAATCCACACTATAGACAAATAAGGAGTGAAACTCATAAGCTGGGCTACCTAAAATGACACTCGAGATCGAATGAGCTAACCTCAAGAATCTTCTTGACACAACCAGTGGATGTGTGCACCGTTAGGTTTAGAAGTGATCAACAAAGTCGATCCTTGGAGATAAAAGAATACACTTCACAAGGATGGGAAAAAAAGGAATAGCAAAAAACACTAAAAGTAAAAGGGAGAATGGAAATATGGATCAATAATTTCTACTCATAAGCTTATGCAGTTGAATTTTTATTTATAATTTGACATTACATAAAATACTTCTTATTAAATCAATAGATGTGTTAATAAGGTTCTATTATAAATGTTTCATAAGGCACACTACTTGTTTAAGGTTTTTTAAATGGAGTAGTAAGCTAAGCAGGCTTGATCTTGAAGGAAACTCTATACTTAAGCACATTATAGTTGAAGAAGTATTGGGATGAGTGAACTACCAAGAGAAGTTCCAATATTTCACCTTATGAGCATTAGCTAGATGTAATAAGTGCTAAGTGGACCATACATTCTCATAAGAAATGGACTCATGAACTACTATTCATGAAATATGAGACAATGAGTTTGACTCAAAAATTATACAATTGAATTCTGATATAAATAAATAATTTGACACACCGGATAAAAGTTTCCCTACTTATCAATTGCAATACATATGTCAAAACCGAGTTCAGTCATGACAACAAAATTATAGCTCCAAAACTACATTGCTTGCCAAAATAAGCTGACCCTAAATCAAATTGATAGCCAAAGTTGTAGAATTACAATCCACAACATTTGAGTTCACTAGCTGAAATTCGCCCAAGCAGTTCCCATCTTTTATTGAACTAAAATGCCCCATTATTCTATAAGAAGATTATGAAACCTAGTCCATATAGTAGAACCAACTTTAGCCTCACTTCCAAATGATTGAAATTTGGTTGCCAAAGTTGTAGGAAAAGGCCCAAAACATTCATGATCCATAATTCATTCTAATCCTAGTTCAGTTGATTCTACTAAGGGTGGGGTCTAATGGGGCCTTAAGCTTCTAGTTTTGAGGAAGAGGAAGTCCACTAAATTAAAAAAAAATTGTTACGGGATTATTTGGAATCTTTTCTTAGAAAATAAGAGCCCCTACTTTTTAGGCTTGCATATTTGAGTGGGTGAAAATGGTGTGGGGCTAAAAATTGCCTCACCAACTTAAGAATGTTATCTGCCACTTGTCCAATCAATTCAAATCAGCTTCTTATAATTGGCATTTACAATTATGATATTATCACTTTAAATACTTAGGTTCTCTTGAATTCATTATGCTCATTAAAAATAATTAGTTTGTGTAAAATATAATCATTTTGGCAGCTCATCTTAAAGACAAAAGAATTTAGATAATAATAAAAATCCATAGTTTTTCTTTTCATTTTTTTTATAGTATTTTTCAATATTATATTTTGAAAAATAATAGAAAAAACTAAAAAAAAATTAATTTCTGATCTCAATGTTAAAATTTAACATTATCTATATATTAGAAACAAATTCTTATTAAAAATGGTTAGTAAGTGTTTGTAAATTAATTAATGTAATATTTAAGAATTCAAAATTATGAACATTAGTGAGAATGTCAACTAACATGTGAATCACATAGAGTACTTGCATGAGTGGTTAATCATATCCTTACTAGACTAAACATGCGTCAAAGCAGAGATTTATGGCCATGCATGTGAATATCATGACACAAAATCCAGACTTTACAAACAAAACACATAGCATTCATTTTAAGATTCACAGTAACACAAAATATGTGACATTGTTTTAAAATGCATTATAACACAAAATATGTGGCATTGTATTAAAATGCACTGTAACACAAAATAGGTGACATTCTTTTAAAAAGCAGAATAACACAACTCGATCATCCCCATGATTGAACATGGTGATTCCTTGGAGTTTTTTAACAGTCCCAAAATCAAACAAAATGGAGATATTCCACCCCACTTTTGACATTCTTCTCTACATCGATCTCAGAACTATATTCCAAGGAGCTAGGCTAAGAATCATCAGTATCTACTATGTTGAAATCACTATTATTTCTTCCTAGACGTTTTTTCTTCCTTGGTACCCATGGAATACACCCGGTTAGACTTTTTCTTCATTGGGGCTCATCCTTTCTTTTCAGAAAATTGTCTTGTCCGCAAGTTTTACCATTATCTCTGCACAATGTTTGATCCACAACGAACTTCATCGGCTCTTGGTCAGATTGGCTTGTGCTTTTATTGTCCTCCTCAAGAAGAATGTGTGCAACAACAACATTGTCATTGTCAATAATGAAGCACAAACTATTGGAGTGGTTTCCATCATGATATGAGAGATGAAGTGTGGGAGTACCTATGCTATCAAAATTGTAGATCTAGGATACTTGGCCCTTCAAGTGGTGCACATGAATGTTGGTGCAATTCACCTTGGAGGCTGCATGAAGCTCACAATGGTCTGCCCATGTTCCATCTTCTACCATTTTTTCATAGTATTCTTCAAAAGTTGTTTCATCTTCTTGAGAAAAGAAAGGTTCAAAGTCTGAACGATGCTCCATAATGTAGTCCACCACCATAGCACGATACTTTGAGTGCTAGTTTTGGTCACCTTCAAGCTGATCTGCTAGGGCTTTGAAGAACAGTTTCCATCTCGTAGCATTTTCTCCATTCTCATCTGCAATTCATTCATCTAAGCCTCAGATTCTGCTTGGCTCTCCTCCTCGCTTTCATCTTCATCCAACATGGCACTTAATTGAGATTTCTCGTCTTCTTCCTTGGTGGGCGTTTCGAGCTAAGGAAGAGATCCCATGAATTTAAGGTCAGCAAATTCTGGATTCGCCCTTTGCTATCTTATGAAATACCTGAAGTTCTCATTCCATGTTGGCCCTGGGAGGGGAGGGATTTAGTGCAATATAATACTCAAAAACCCGATGTGATCTTTAATTTTTTTTCACAAGAGATATATTCCTATTAAAAAGCCATGGTATGATCGTTTACTCCCAATGAATATAATGTTTGTTCAAATGTTTCTGCTAAATGAGCTGATTAAGACATATCTAAACAAGATCTATGGAGTAGCTACACAGTCCCCGCGAAGGGCTCAAATTTCACAGTTGAATTCATAGGGAATGGCTCTAGGTTTTAGAAGATGTAAGACCAAAAAGATGTTAAGATGGGCACGACTGTATTCTCTTCTCTAAAATATAATTCAAATAGATAATGAGAGGTCAATTTTGCTCAGTTAAAATAGCATAAATATATACACACTATTCACCTCCTCTTTGTTAATCCTTATAAATAGGATTGATAATTAACAAAAACCAGCGATCTCCCATAGTGCCATTACATTTTAACATATGTAAAGAAACGTCTAAAGACAATCGTAGAAAGTTGGACAAGAGTGCGCATACACGATATGTAAAAGACTCAGAAAGACAAACCATGAATTGAGTCACAAATAGATCCAAAGCTGGTGACTATTAATATAAGCTACTCAAGAGATAGACAATGAAATTACCTTTTCAAGTGGAGGAGAGAAATAGTTGCAGTCGTAACTGATAGCAGAGATGGAGTAGGGATTAACAAAGAGAACCACAGAGAAGTAATACATTTTTGGCAAGTAGTGGGTAGGAAGTAATATGCACGCTATATATAGAAAGAGAGTTTATTTGAAAAGATGGTTAATACAAATGCTGAGTTCTATCGTGTTTACATGCATGTATTGATTAGAATGGGACATTGCCACATAAATTACCATTGTGACAAGTTTTTATGATATTGTTACCGCAGATAATAATAGGTGTGCAAAAATAATACAACAGTCATATCAATATTATGAGCATTCTTTCTACATCAGCAATACAACAACATCATTTAATATATATAACACTATCGACGTAACCCTTGTACCCTTCAAAGGTGTAAGTGCTAGTAACATAGTTAGTGGAGAAGACATGGGTAGTGTTACTAGTAAATTAGGGTAAACTGATAAATGAATAAGGAGATAACTATTTTATATGCAAATATGACCAAGGTATATGCAGTCCATATTTTTATAATAGAATTTAGTGCAACTATATATTTTAATCATAATTATTTAATATGTTGAAAAAATTAATTATTATAAATTATATAAGTAACATATCTAAATTAATAAACTATTATTTAGATAATTATTAATTATCTATGTCACAACTTTTAGGGAGGGGGACAATAGTAAAATAGGGACATATTTTGGTGATAACAATTTGAAGGCTAATTTTTAGGTAGAGCAAGGAAAGAGTATATAAAAGATCCACATCATTTTCCATATGGGATGATGGAACAAAGTTATAAAAAATGAATTTAATTTGTACTATAAGTATGAATACACATCATCTTTGTATCTTTTTTTTTGTGATTCGCAATGAATCTACATCTATATTTCAAGCAAATCAAGAATTGAACCACCACCTGGACTATGTAGTCAAGATGGAATAAACTAAACCTAAGAATCTTCTTTATATTTGTTAATGCTCAACCACAATCATTTCCTGAAATAACAATTAAAGTCCACAAACAAGGCAAGGAGATCTAGTCTATCTTATCCATATTTGTTAATGCTCAACCACAATCATACCTTGAAATAACAATTGAAGCCCACAAACAAGGCAATCAAGTAGGAAAAAAATAACCCTCAGAATCTTCTTTATATTTCTTAATGCTCAACCACAATCATTTCTTGAAATAACAATTGAAGCCCACAAACAAGGCGAGGAGATCTAGTCTATCTTATCCATATTTGTTAATGCTCAACCACAATCATATCCTGAAATAACAATTAAAGCACACAAATAAGGCAAGCAGGTCTAGTCTATCTCATCCTTATTCCATAGCTTTTTGCATGTTTCAAAGCGTATGTACTTCAACACATTCCTCTATCCATATTATGTATCAATTTAAAATTTTAATGTTTTTTTTTTTTGGTATCAGTAGAAGATTTGAACTGAGCACCATCTAGATGCCTACAACATGGACTTTGCCATTGAACCAAGTGTCCTTTGGCTTAAATTTTAATGTTGACTAAAATGAGTAGTCAGTAAAATGACATAACATATGCTCGTTAGGGGCATTTGGTTGACCAAAGATAGCCAAATGTCTCCTAAATATTTCCTCCTAAATTTTATCATTCTAAACTTTTCACAAAATCTCAATTTCTTGGGAACGACCAAGGGATGTCCATTGCCATCCCTCTACCTTCAAAATACTATATAAGAAGGGACAAGATTTGAGGGCCAGAGACACATCCCCATAAGATATTTAATTATTATCTAATAACATGCAATTTTATAAAACCCTCTAGATATTATTTTTAAGATAAAATATAAAAACACTTGGTGTTATCTTCTTTACATTTTTATTCTTGTTCACCTAACCTTCCAATTTTCAAAATTTAAAAAATAAGCAATACATGATGAGTAAAATCTCACTAAAGATTTCACATGTATCAATAGGTAGTCACCAATATATAACATTTTAATATTTGATTAGAAGAGTTGTGCACAATTAAATGTGTATTAGATTAGTTGTGCAAACTTTTTTTTATAGGTGTAGGGTATAGTTATTGGGGCAATCTATGAATGGGTATAGGGTGTCACTTCTAAATAACTACTTTTGACTTTTGTGCACAAAACAAATAAAAATCATATTGGTATATAGGAGCATTTTAAGCTTAAAATTTTAAGTTCCAAATATTAGATTAACTCACGATCTTATTAGTTCTTGCCGTAGGCTAAGCAAGTACTATTGCAATGAGTTTTGGATTTGTTGCTTTACCGAGTGATTAAAACAATTTGTATGGACCAATTACAAGTCATTGCATTTATTATTTTGTTATACATTTTATGTTTGGTATAGTATAAATACAATATTTTTAAGTTTATAACATGTAAAAAATATTTTTTAATAATTTGATTGGCTGAATTATTTGAAGTCTTATAGAGGGATTTGTCGGATTGAATTACTTCTTCCATGTTGCATTGTTATGGGTAGAAAGTGGAGTTAAAACCATGTTCCCATTAAAAACAACTTTACATAAATGATAGAAATTAAATCTCATTTATTCTAAATTTTATTGTATGTGAATTATATATTAACAAATATCAAAATATCACATAAACTTATTTTTGTTTATAATTGTTATTTTATTTTTTACAGAATATTATAATTTTAGTAAAAAAATATTAAATATTTTTTATAAAAAAATTTAAATATAATTAAAATTAAGTATAAATTATTTTATTAGGAATTTTAAATAAAATATTAAAGTGAAATAATTTATAGATATTTTAGATAAATCAATATTTATAACTAAAAATATATATTATAGGTTAGAATGCCACTTATTAAGTTTTAAATTTTAAATAAATCAACACTATTGAACAATACTTACATAAAGCTAATTAAAAAAAGAACATAAGTTACAATTATGATTAACCTCATTAGACTACAATAAATTTTCTACTATTTTAAAAAATTACAATAAAAAAAATGAAATTGCAATTTATTTCAAATTTATTTATAACAAATTTAATAAAAAATTAAAATTTTAACTAAATTTATATAAACAATTATTTCAACTAAAATTATATAAATAATTATTTCAACTAAATTTAAATAACAATAATAGACAAGTACTAGTCACTCCGTAGCACTTATAAATTTTATTACTTAAACATATTCAATTAAATAGAATATATAAATATAAATGATATCCATTATTTTATTTTATTTTTAAATGATTGAAAAGCCCTAAAATAATTCCCGGACCCCACTTCCAATAAATCAAGAAGCAAAGAAATAACGGCGTACCTGTTGAAACTGGTAGTGGTGGTGCAGTCACGGCAGCGGAGGGAACAATTGATGGAGATTGATTGTTAGACCGCTCGCCATTATCATCTAGACTACCGTTTCGCCTGGGTGGACTCCGAACAGCAGCATCTGGATCTGCAAAACTCACCCAATACTTCAAAAAGCATCCCTCCGACCAAATCTGTAACGCGGAGCAATTCTGTGATGCAGAGGATTTCTGAGCATAAATCTTGCTATTTTCAATGCATCTCTCACAATCAGTTTGGGGCAATTGCAAATAGCACTGGGCTTTTCCGTAGGCAGCATAAGACCATCGCGGCGCTCCCGAATCAGATCCATTTTTGCTGCTGTTGAATCTGCCTGGTACCACTGGCAAATTTCTCCCATTTGTGCTGCTGTTCAATGCACCTAATGCCTTGTTAACAACTGCAGCAAATTTCTGGGGTTGAGTGCCAATGTACTTTTCGCTACAATTCAAGTTTCTACTGCTGTCTTCTGAAGATGTGATGTTCTTCTTTCCATAACGCAGAAAACACCCTTCCAACCACATGTAGGCATTTTCCGCATTACCACACATTTGCAGGATTTTGGCTTGGACGGTAAGAATACAGGAAGAGCAAGCAGCTCCAGACAAACCATGGCACTGAACAAACCCGAAAATTCTGTCGGCTTTTCCATCCTGACTGAAATTCGAGCTGAAATTCGCTGTGTGAACTGCACTAGATTCCAAATATGAGAAGAGAGTCATGAGATTAGATAGGTAGGAGCTGTTATTGGGAGACTCTTCATTACTGCAATTGTAACCTACGATTTCCCCTCTTCCTTCATCACAAAAGCTCAACGAGAAGAGTGAAAATACCACAATACAAACGAAATCCACAGAAATGCCCTTCATCTTATGCCCTAAACAGGGATATTCCTCATGGTTGTAAAGGATTTTTCCTCTGGGCAAATGTTGCGGGTGCCATTATTGAAGTTCCAGTCCCCCCTGTATGGCGCTTCACGGACCTGCTATAGCGAGAGTCTTGAATTCTTTTGGGCCCTCTATTTTGTGGTGGGAAATCGACTGTAGTCAATGGTACAACTTTTACAAGTCTACGAGATGGTGACAAAATTTAGACCACAACATTCTACTATTGCCAATATCATTCTGCATGGGACTGGACAGCGCAAAAGGGAAGAAAAGGAAATGAGGCATATATTTTTATATTTTGTGGGATTTAAACTAGTGGCATCTTTAATAAGAGCACAAGTTTCTATTACTAGCATTTGCATCTAAAGAAGGTGCAAGGATTATTCTTATTCTGATAAGTCATTGATGTGAAAGCATAATTGAAACTTTACATAATAAAAAGAAAGTGTAATAAAGCTTCTTCTACAAACATGTTTTATTGTAGTAGGAAGTCTTGTGCATAGCAACATCTACTCTGGATGAATTAAAATTACAGTATTGTCATACTATATTAGTTTGTATAAAAGGGAAATATTCCAACATGCATTGCAATGAGCATAAAAAGAGTCAAGATTGCAGAAACATCTATAAATAACCTTTGAAGCTGCCCCTAGTGTTTGTTGTGCACTAGATAACATATATTTTTAATTTGTCTCACTTCAACAGAAGTTATTTTGTCTATAATTTAATTATTTTGTTGAAGGGAGCTGTTACTTATGACCTATTTAGGCTATGTTCATACACTTGTTATCTCCAATTCTTTACATTGTATAAATGCCTTACCATTTGATGTGCTTTGATTATGTTGAGTGTAGCAAAAGAAAGGAGAAGGAACCTCCAATTAATTTGAGTATTTGTAACTTAGTATTAGTTCAAATGGAACATGTCAATGTAAACCTCAAAATATAATTAGAAATCTTTACATTTTTTAAACATGCAGCAATGTTTCTTTTTGAATTTATAAAGTTTGTTTTTATAGATATTCACATCAAAAAATTAAATTACTAATGTAGGTGAAAGAGCTTTTGTAAGATTGGGAATGGTAAAATTGGAATATCTCAAATCTTTTAAAAAATAAAATAAAATTTAGTCTAT